>JAWIIS010000220.1:0-86217 GCA_033682625.1 Helicoverpa zea x Helicoverpa armigera | reverse complement strand
TGACCTCCTCAACCCAGTAACCCGGGCAACCCGATACCCCTTGGTTAGACTGGTGTCAGACTTACTGGCTTCTGACTACCCGTAATGACTGCCAAGGATGTTCACTGACAGCCGGGACCTACAGTTTAACGTGCCATCCGAAACACAGTCAATGGTGTCTAAGATATACTTAGAAAGTACATACAAACTTAGAAAAGTTGCATTGGTACTTGCCTGACCTGGGATCGAACCCGCGCCCTCATACTTGAGGTTGGTCCTTTACCCACTAGGACACCACGACTTTAAAAAGCTCCATAAAGTGTTTTAATGTAATAAAATTCAACAACAGTCACGTAAGTACCCTCTTATTCTTTTGATAATTCGAAAAGACTTTCTATCATGTTAACCGATGCTGTGTCTTACTTACAAAGTTGATAAATACCCTGTAGGTAGTTGACATGAATGCATCCCATTTTGCCAGGGCGACTCTCTGGAAATGAGATGTAAGCATTTTCAATTGCCAGGTTATGTTTAAAATTGTCATGTGGTGGTTTGTTGCATCTTGCCGAGGCACTCCTACGGAGATGTAACTTACTATTTTGAGCATGTATCCCATATTGCCAGGGCAACACTCTGGATATGTGGTACATACTTTCTATTTATTTTAATTTTATTTTATTAAATTGGGCATATTATATATTGCCAGGGTACTCCCGTGGATATATAATATGTTTAGAACATGTATCTCATTTCGCCAGGGCTACACTCTGGAAATGCGATGCTTGTTTGTTTAAAATTGTCATGTGGTGGTTTGTTGCATCTTGCCGAGGCACTCCTACGGAGATGTAACGGACTATTTTGAGCATGTACCCCATATTGCCAGGGCAACACTCTGGATATGTGGTGCATACTTTTTATTTATTTTGATTTAATTTTATTACATTGGGCATATTATATATTGCCCGGGTACTCGCGTGGATATATAATGTATTTAGAACATGTATTGCGTTTCGCCAGGTCTACACTCTGGATATGCGATGCTTGTTTGTGGCAATGAATATTTTACCACTAAGAATAGCATTTAACTGAAGTTAAGTATACTAATTAAACTTAATTACAATTATAGATGATGAATGCATCGCCTGCGGGCAGTGGTATTGGACGTCGCTGCAATAACGAGGATGAGCCGATAAGTTTGGACCATCACGAGGGCCCACGGCGGACTCCGCAGCGACGCCAAGTGAATCAAAGCGAGGGAGCGGAAGGGAGTTTGGATATCAGGCAAGTCCGCAAGCGCTTAATAAATAATTCTGATAATGAGAGTAAGGGAGCGGAAGGGAGCCTGGTCAGAGACAGGCAAAGCCGCAAGCACTCTCTTTTAAAGCCAAACTATAATAAAAACCTTCATAACCGGCGATCAAGAAGCGACACCAGGGACAGTGGGTCGTCTCGCAATCGAAGCAGGGACCGACCTTATAAGCATCGTAGAAGGGAACGATATCGTGACGATTCTGTCGATAAAGGTTGTGATAGAACTCGACTTCATGTTGATTCTAGTGATTATCGTCGTAGTAGGAAACGGTTCCGCGACAACTCATCTGATGATGAAATCCGGGTCATTAGGGCAGGACGACGTCGTCATCGCAGCAGTAGCAGTGAAGGCTACGACACTCCTATTAGACGCTTATTGAAGCGAAGACGAACTCGTTCTCCTTCACGTCGTACAAAACGTGAATTAACGGAACTTGAGATGCCTGATGCCACTCAGAGTATCTTAAATAAATTCTTGAATGTCCTGAATAACGTGAAGGGACAATCGACCTCTAAGCTTTCTTTGACAAACGTGATTCCGGAATTCGATCCTTTATCTACCGAACAAACCATAATAACGTGGTTAACTAAAGTCGAGGAATCCGCGGAGATTTATAATTGGGATGAACGCGAAACAATTCATTTTGCTCTACCGAAACTCGTTGGACTTGCTCAGACATGGTATAAAGGCCTGAGCACGATGCTTTACTCGTGGACAGAATGGAAACGGAAGCTTATTGAGTCTTTCCCCTGTAGGTATGACTATGCGGAACTACTAACCCAGATGTTGGCCAAGCGTGTGCGTTACGGCGAATCCCTTGAACAATATTACTACGAAAGATAAATCTTCTGAACCGATGTGGTATCGTAGGTCGAAAAGCAGTGGATTGCTTACTACATGGCGTAGATGATAGGGCGATACGGATAGGAGCACAAGCGGCTAGGTTTCGAGGACCTGAAGATGTGCTTAGATATTTTAAAACTGTTAAGCCAGTTACGAGTAGGGAATACGCGGATAGGTCCGGGCAAGATAAAAAGAA
The DNA here is from genome assembly GCA_033682625.1 of Helicoverpa zea x Helicoverpa armigera. Classification (NCBI taxonomy): domain Eukaryota; kingdom Metazoa; phylum Arthropoda; class Insecta; order Lepidoptera; family Noctuidae; genus Helicoverpa; species Helicoverpa zea x Helicoverpa armigera. The sequence goes on along the minus strand of JAWIIS010000220.1, from coordinate 83,887 downwards.
CTCTTTGTCAAATAACAGTCGGGACAAATCTGACGCAAATAAATTCCACATTTTATTATTAAATGTCACAATTGTAACGGAGAAGGGTACAAGAGTTTTAAATGCAATAAGCCCCTGACGAAATACACTCTGTGTAACCGCGAAGGTCATTTAAATTTGTACTGTAGATCTAAGTGGTCCACTATCCAAAGCAATGAACGTCCTAGTAGTGAACTTAAAGATGAAAAGCAGGTTGCTCTAGTAAACTATTCAGGTGATACTAAACAGAAGTATATCCTCGAGATATTTGTTAATGGTCAGCCGATCGATTGTCAAGTAGACTTGGGGAGCCAGTGTACATTGGTTAGGGAATCGGAAGCGAAGCGTTTGAAGCTAAATACAAGTTCGGAGAGATTACCAGTCTTGCGAGGTATAGGTGGCTTTCACTTAGAACCGCTGGGGAAATGTAATGCCGACGTAACTGTCCAAGGGATAAAAGAGAATATAGAGGATTCTCATTGTTGAAGACTCTGCTTTGAAACACCCAGCCCTATTGGGTCATACCTTCACGGAAAAACCTGGTACTACTATCATAAAGACCCCCAACGAAGTAATGTTCGAACAGAATTCACGGTTTCTGTCCCAATTCTTGTACGAAAGATGGAAAGCTTGGGAATCCGAGGACTACCACTGGACCTCTTCAAGGACTACCTGAGTGGGCGTACCCAGAGAGTTAAGATAGATGAATTCACAAGTGACGAGCAAACAATTAACTACGGCACGCCTCAAGGTAGCGTTCTCGGACCTTCACTATTCCTCATTTATATAAACGATTTGGGTACGCTCACTATCCCTAATGGCAAAATCATTAGTTTTGCTGATGACACTGCCCTATTGTTCAGCGCGAGCTCGTGGGAAGATGTCTATAAGCATGCACAACTAGGCCTTAATGTGGTATCCAACTGGTTAAGCTACAATCTGTTGACCCTTAATATAACCAAAACTAGTTACATAGCTTTCTGCATGAAAAATAATGAATCCTCTCTAACATTACCTAATACTATTGTAGCTCACTCTTGCACAACCCCGCTTTCCTGTAGCTGTAACTGCAAACCACTCACCAAATCTGAGAATATAAAATACCTAGGAATAACAATCGACAAAAACCTAAGATTTCAAGATCACATAACAACTCTTAGTGATGATGATGATGTCCTCCTAGCCGATTATCGGCTACGGCGGCTGTTCTCATTTAAGGAGATCAGCCAATTGCGCAGGACATATTATAGTGCACAAGCATTTGCGCAGACACAGGTGCACTCCCTATTCCTTCACTCTCATAACCCGATGGGACGGCAATCCGACACGACCGGAGAGAGATCAGGCGCAGGACCGACATTTACGTGCTCTCCGATGCACGGGTGTATCAATCACCAAATTCCAGGCTCCGGGCTGCTTTGTGAAAGTCTTCTAAAACCCACAAAGCGATTTCGGCCCGACTCGGGAATCGAACCCGAGACCTCGTGTTCAGCAGCCGCACTTGCGACAGCTAGACCAACGAGGCAGTTATATAACGAGGTAGTAATAGATTACGGAAGTTGATATATGTCTTCAAAACGCTGAGACATGTAGTTGATAAAGATACTATGAAATCAGTGTACTTCGCCCTTGCTCAATCTATAATATGCTACTGCATCACCTCTTGGGGTGGAGCTCCAAAAACTACCCTGATAAATATTGAAAGAACCCAAAGAGCTATCCTAAAAGTGTCATCTTTTCGACCTTACCGATACCCTACTGAACAGCTATACAAAGAATGTAAAGTCCTTACAGTGCGACAATTATTTATATTACACACTCTTGTAAGCCTAATGGTATTTAATAATAATATTAGTAACATAATTAAGAATAATTAATACTATGTAAATAAACTCTGTACAATAATTAATACTCACCTGATTGAATATTATGTAATTATACATTGTTTTGACTTGAGACCAAACGGATGTACTTAAAAAAACTGTATTTAGGTAATACCCAATATTGTACATGTAAAGTTAAAGGAGACATAAATTACATTTACTTATATTTTGATATTTAATTGTTTAGTTAATAGTATTGTCATCAGCGCCAGTATCCGTATCAGCGCCAGGGTCAGTAGCGCGGCGGTCACCCCCGGTGCCGGACGTGTGCGAGAGCAGGCTCTCCACAGTACCTGGCGTGTCCGCTGGAGGGCGCCACAGTGTCGCACGGCGGCGAGCGCCGTCAGTAGCGCGGCGGTCACCGCCGGTGCCGGACGTGTGCGAGAGCAGGCTCTCCACAGTACCTGGCGTGTCCGCTGGAGGGCGCCACAGTGTCGTGCACAGTGTCGCACGGCGGCGAGCGCGGTCAGTAGCGCGGCGGTCACCGCCGGTGCCGGGCGTGTGCGAGAGCAGGCTCTCCACAGTACCTGGCGTGTCCGCTGGAGGGCGCCACAGTGTCGCACGGCGGCGAGCGCGGTCAGTAGCGCGGCGGTCACCGCCGGTGCCGGGCGTGTGCGAGAGCAGGCTCTCCACAGTACCTGGCGTGTCCGCTGGAGGGCGCCACAGTGTCGTGCACAGTGTCGCACGGCGGCGAGCGCCGTCAGTAGCGCGGCGGCTACCGTCGGCGCCGGCGCTTGGTAACAACATCTCCCAAGCCTGATCGGAAATTCCCCGAAATTGTGTCTTGGCTAAATAGCAGACCACCACTGGTGGCAAGACACCGAGGCATCGCAGGAAGGCCTAGAGGCAGCGATAGGGATCGTGTTATCGTATGTCAAACTGCTGCATCTAACATTTCTCCGATCGTAGCGGTTCACCGTTCCATCGGATAAAGGGATGTTAGACGAGAGAGTGCTCTTGCGTTTGCGCGTATGTTTGAGCACTGTAATATATCCTGCGCATCTGACTGCTTCCGTATAATGGACCCCGATTTGGCGAAGACTAGTGGCGATAGGTTGAGGTAGAGAGGTTCGGGCTGATGCAACCTGAGCTTTGTCTGAGACCTGCACACTAGCGGCTCTGGGGGTGTGAGTACATGCCGTGGTCGTTTTCTCTTTGAGCTGGGGGGACAGAGGGAATCCGGCAGCACCCAGAGCGACAAAGCAGCCCTTTTTAGGGGAGCACTGCTTTCCTTGCTCAGCCTGGGAGGGGGCTAGAAAAGGTGCCCTAAAAAAATGCTCACCCCAAACACTCTTTGGATAGCAGTAACCACGGCTGCTTCCGCATCTTTTTATTCGTGGTCGACACAACAACATTAATAAACGTAAAACACCTTTACTGACTTTTGGTGCATGGAATGTTCGCACCCTTCTCGACCGCGAGACAAACGCCTGCCCAGAACGGAAATCAGCCATAGTTGCTCGAGAACTCCGCCGCTACAATATTGATATAGCTGCTGTAAGCGAAACCCACCTTGCCGATGAGGGCGAGCTAGTCGAGCATGGCGGTGGCTACACTTTCTACTGGAAGGGCACTGCTGCAGCAGAACCAAGAAGGTCGGGAGTTGGTTTTGTGATCAAGAATAATCTTGTGAAGACACTTCAAGAATGTCCAATTCACATCTCGGACCGTATAACCACATTGCGCCTTCACTTAGACGGTGACAATTTCCTTAATGTTATCAGTGTCTATGCACCGACGCTAGATAGTTCTGACGACATCAAGGATAAATTTTATGAAGAACTTACACAATGTCTCCATAAAATACCGAACAGAGAAAAGATTCTCTTGTTAGGGGACTTCAATGCTAGAGTTGGTCAAGAGTATGAAGCGTGGCCTAAAGTTTTGGGTAGACATGGGGTAGGCAACATCAACTCTAATGGCCAGTTGCTGCTTAGTTTATGTGCTCAATTCCAACTTGCAATCACAAACACCATGTTTCGCCTTGCTGCTAAGCACAAAACTACGTGGATGCACCCACGTTCTAAGCGCTGGCACCTCATTGACTATGCCATCACGAGGCAGCGAGACATCTCTCAGGTCCTAGTCACTCGTGCTATGCGCGGTGCTCATTGCTGGACGGACCATAGACTAATTGTCACCAAACTGCGTCTTTGCCTTCGGCGACCATTCAGGGCTAGCAGGAAAAAGCCTCAGAACATAAACATTGAGAAACTCAAACATCCGGGACCCCGAAGCAAATACGCTGAAACGCTGGCATGTGATATACACTCTCATCAAAATACCGGTGATATTGATGCAGACTGGAACGCTTTATCGTCGTCCATTCTTGACGTAGCCATTAACACCATAGGGCTAAAAAATAAACGCAAGCAAGACTGGTTTGATGAGAACGACGAAGTTCTTTCTAAAGCTATTGCCAAACACCGAGAACTTCTCAAGCGCAGTAATAACAGCGCACTTATAAGAGAGAGTGACCGTGAGTTGCGTAAACTCACGAGACACACTAAAGATAAATGGTGGCAAGACAAGGCTCAATACATCCAGTCGCTTGCTGATAGTGATCAGCTCGGTGATTTCTATAGCGAAATTCGCAATCTCCTGGGTACCACCAACTTCATAAAGGTACCACTGAAGTCGCTGGATGGTAAAAGTCTGCTGAAAAGCAAAAATGAAGTGTTAGATCGTTGGGCAGAACACTTCAATAATCTACTTAATGTAGATCGAACAGCCGATCTACACTACATAGACAGTTTGCCTCAACTTCAAATAGCAGAAGAATTGGATGATGCCTTGTCTAAACATGAGGTGCTTTGTGCCATCAAACAACAGCAAAATCAGCGTGCGGTTGGCCTAGACCTTATACCAAGTGAACTTCTGAAGTACGGCGGCGAGGAACTGCATTCGCGCGTCTGGGAAATGTTTGTGCTTATGTTGGAGAAAGAACAAGTTCCTGAAACTTTTAAGTTATCACGCGTCAGGGCTCTCTATAAGAACAAAGGCGACCGGTCGGAATGTGGTTCTTAACGCGGTATTTCACTGCTCTCTGTCTGTGGAAAAGTCTTCGCCAGAGTACTTCTAAACCGCCTCAGGAACCTCTCTGAAAAGATTCTGCCGGAAACCCAATTTGGTTTCAGACCAGACAGAGGAACTTGTGAAGCAATATTCGCAGTCCGTCAACTCCAGGAAAAAAGTAGAGAGCAGGGACAGCACTTGTATCTCTGTTTTATTGATCTGGAAAAAGCCTGTGACTGCGTCCCTCGCGAGGCCCTCTGGAAGGTACTGAGAAAGTTGGGGTGTACAAAGAAGTTCATAAGACTCCTGCGACTCCTGCACGATGACATGCAATGTTGTGTAGCGGTTGAAGATGACCAATCGAGCTTCTTCTCCGTCACCTGTGGAGTGAAGCAAGGTTGTGTCCTGGCTCCCACATTGTTTGCATTATATTTCGCAGTTGTAGTCCGGGAAGTATTGAATTCTTCTCCTGAAGGAGTTCGTATTCGTTATCGGACTGACGGCAAACTTTTCAACCTGAATAGACTCAAGGCGACCACAAAGGTGTCCTATGCACATATACAGGACATTATGTATGCAGATGACCTCTGTTTCGTGGCTGAATCCCCTGAAGTCCTGCAACAGCTAGTCACGAACCTTCACAAGCAGTGCTGTACATTTGGTCTAAAAATCGGCATCAAAAAGACAGAAGTAATGTCTTCAGACAATCACGGACGTCAAGAACTGACCATTATGTTTGGTGAAGATGTCCTGAAGCAGGTCGATAAATTTCGATATTTGGGGAGCATTATAACATCAAAGTGCGACCTTGACGCCGAAATCAATAGCAGAATTGGTGCTGCAGCCGCTGCTTTCGGCAAATTCGACAAGAAGGTCTTCAGCTCCCATGACCTAAAGATATCCACAAAGGTTTCTGTGTATATGGCAGTTGTGTTGCCTTGTATACTCACAGAAGTGTTGAGGAAAGCCAATGTAGGTGGCATTGAAGCATACCTCATGAGAAGACAGCTTCGTTGGTGCGGGCATGTACTGCGCATGCCGGATACTAGAGTGGCCAAGCGCATCCTCTACTCCGAGTTGCAGGAGGGCAAGCGGAAACGTGGCGGACAGCTGCTGCGATACAAGGATGTGCTGAAGCGTCACATGAAAAGCTGTTCCATTGACCCGTCTCAGTGGGAGAATCTGGCATCCAACCGCAGAGACTGGAGAAGCCGCGTTAAAGCCAAAGTCTTTGACTTTGAAGCACGCCGACTTTCTGAGTTGGATGCCAAACGAGATGAGTTGAAAGCTCGACCACCTGTAGCTATCAACTACAACTTTGTGGCTAGTACCCTGACATGTCCGCAGTGTGCGCGGACTTTCACGCACAAAATTGGATACTCCAGCCACATGAGAGCACACGCACGCCATTAGGGTCGAAGTGGTCGCCGTTGCCGAAATCGGCGTGGGAAGATTATTATTAGTATTGTCATACTTAACATTATTTTGATGTTGATTAATAAATAAGACGGTCAGTTGATTTTGCGAGTTGTAATAATCACGTGTGTCATTTGGTTTGTCAGTCACTTGTTGACCGCCATAGGAAGTGTTTGTGGAATAAAGTGTACTAAATCGGAGAATAACTGTGTTTTAAATTCTACAATCCCTTGGTTCTGAAGCTATTCCTTTACTCTGTTGAAACAGCACACTGGCCTGGTATATAATGAGACGATATGACCCAGTGGAGCGCCATCACCAAAGTCATAAAACTACTTTTGCAAAACGTTTCTTTTGTTATTTAGGTGGCTACCTATATAACAAAACTAATAAGGTGTTACAAATCTATAGTCTCACAAAGAATAAATGCAAAAAGAGGCTAGCTGACTGGCTACTAAATTTAAACTATACGGATACTGAAAACATGCTTATAATATAATAACCTAGACACACAATCACACACAAATACCCACACACACACACACACACACAAACACACACACACACACACACACACACACACACACACACACACATACTTCACATTTACTAACATTCCTCTCGCATAATTAAACCTTTGTTTATGTTAACTGAAATGAAATAACTTTAATTGTCGGCGTAAACGTTTAAAAACCTTACCACTTTCTGTCAACGCGCCTAGTACATAATTTACAAAATTAAAAATGTAAAGGGGTGGGATCCTGGTGTCCTGAAATACAGGCCTCGAGCCTAGCTTAGGCACCAGTCTCTCACAATATATACTTACCTGGATTATGTATACTGCCGAATTTGGCCAATGTAAAATATTTTTGTATATTGTGGTGAGAAATAAAAATAAAGGTATTAAAGTTATTATAGAATTCCCATCAGAAGATATCCCTCATGACTCAGGGTGACGTAGTAATTGCTCCAAAACAATTAACCATGATACCTGTGAAGTCACAAGGTAGTCTTACTGGCTTCATTTATGTGAACGGCTCCGTTAGGGGCACCACAGGTAAAGAGCACTATTTACTCCCGGGTGAGTATAAATTACATGGTGGTTTTGGTAACTTGCTGCTACTAAACGTCTCCGGTAGTTCAGTCTGTCTAAAACATGGGTCTTTACTGACGCGTGCTTTTCCAATAGTAAAAGAACAAAATGTATACTCTGTAACTTTCGATGATAAATCTCTGGATGAGTCTGTACAGTGCGGTAACACCATCACTGCAAAACAGAAACGCGAGCTCCAAAGGTTATTATCAAAATTCGGAGAGTGTTTTTCCTCTGGTCTTAAAGATCTTGGTTTCACGAATGCAACAGAGATGGTCATAGAGCTTAGTGACGCAGAGCCAGTGGTATACAGGCCATATCGCATGTCTTACGGTGAAAGAGCACTGGTAAGAGATATGGTTCAGTAGATGATAGATGCGGGCATTGTAACAGAATCTACTTCTCCATATGCGAGCCCTATCGTGCTGGTCAAGAAAAAAACCGGAGAGAAACGCTTGTGCGTAGATTATAGGGCCTTAAATAAACGCACTAAAAAGGATCATTATCCCTTACCTCTAATAGACGACCAGCTGGATAGGCTTGCAGGTAATAAATTGTTCATATCATTAGATCTAGCGTCCGGCTATTATCAAATTCCTATTGAAAAGAATTCGCAAGAGAAAACCGCATTTGTGACGCCCGATGGCCAGTATACACGAATGCCTTTTGGGCTGGTAAATGCACCATCTGTTTTCCAAAGAACGATCAATAAGATCCTCTCCGAAGCGAAAATAAAGTACGCTCTCGTCTATATGGATGACATTTTGATCTCGGCACGGTCTTTTGACGAAGGTCTCTGCAGGCTTGAAGAAGTACTATCACTTTTAAAATGCGGTGGTCTTACTCTCAAGCTATCCAAATGCAACTTTTTCATGAATAGCATCGAATTTTTGGGTTTCCAAATTAATGCGGATGGTATTAAACCTGGCAAAAGGAAAACCGAAGCCGTTTCAAAGTTTTGTACACCCAAAGGCCAACGTGAACTACAGCAATTCATCGGCTTGGAAAGCTTCTTTAGAAGATTTGTTAAGGGATTGCTACAATCGCTGAGCCTTTAACGGACCTTCTTCAGAAGAATGCCACCTGGAAGTGGGGGCCTGAACAAGTGGATGCGTTTTAAAAAATTAAGTCAACCCAGGTACAGAGGCCCTTATTTGTTCTTTATGACCCAACACGTGAAATCGAGGTACATTCGGACGCTAGTAAACACGGAATAGGAGGAATTTTATTGCTGAAAGACGATGCAGGTCATTTGAGGCCAGTTTCATATTTCAGCAGGAAAACTACTCCCGACGAACAAAAGTTCCACTCATTTGAGTTGGAAACGCTGGCCGTTGTCGCCTCCCTCAACAGATTCCGTGTCTATCTGATAGGTGTTCCATTTAAAATACTAACAGACTGTAACGCACTGCGAACGACTCTATCAAAAAGAGACCTTGATGATGATGATGATGTCCTCCTAGCCGATTATCGGCTACGGCGGCTGTTCTCATGTAAGGAGACTAGCCAACTACGCAGGACATATTATAGTGCACGAGCATTTGCGCAGACACAGGTGCACTCACTATTCCTTAACTCTCATAGCCCGATGGGACGGAAATCCGACACGACCGGAGAGAGATCAGGCGCAGGACCGACATTTACGTGCTCTCCGATGCACGGGTGTATCAATCACCAGCTTCCAGGCTCCGGGCTGCTTTGTGAAAGTCTTCTAAAACCCACAAAGCGATTTCGGCCCGACTCGGGAATCGAACCCGAGACCTCGTGCTCAGCAGCCGCACTTGCGACAGCTAGACCAACGAGGCCTTATACCTCGCATAGCGCGTTGGTGGGTTCAACTTCAGGAATTTAACTGCGAGATCGAATATCGCCCTGGGTGTCGTATGTCCCATGCGGACGCACTAAGTAGGAATCCGGTAGGAGAAGCTAAGGACGATCTGCATGTATTAGACGTGTTAACAGTAGGTACGGATGATTCGATAGCTACGGTACAAAGTAATGATGACGAAATAGCACGTATTAGGGACATTTTGAATGACCCTAAATTGGACCAGGTGTTAGATATTTAAAAAAAACTATAAACTGAAAAACGGCAAAGTTTATCGAATTGTAAGGAAGGAAGAAAATGATTTAAGGTGGGTGGTACCGAAGGGGGTAAGGTGGCAGATTGCCAAAATAAACACGACGACCTGGGCCACTTCGGCTTTGACAAGACTTTTGCACCAATTCAACAAATCTGTTGGTTCCCAAAAATGCACCGGTTCATAAAAAAATATATCAAGTCTTGTTTAGAGTGTGCACGGAGCAAGGACCATACAGGGAAAATTCAAGGCGAACTACATCCGATTCCTAAAATTGAAACTCCGTTTCATACAATTCACGCGGACCATCTAGGACCATATGTGAGCAGCAAAAAGGGCAACTGGTATCTATTGGTAATTGTGGATGGGTTTACGAAATACATAAATATAAAGCCAGTCAGAAACACCAAAATTTCTACCTCAATAAAAGCCCTCAAAGAACATATTAGTTAGTTCGGGGCACCGTCTAGACTGATAACCGATAGAGGGACTTCGTTTGCCAGTAACAGTTTTCGCACGTTTGTCCAATCCATGGGTATCAAGCACATACTTAATGCTGTGGCCACACCTCGAGCAAACGGACAATGCGAACGCTACAATCGGACAATCTTAAATGCACTCACGTCTAAAACAGACAATAAAGACGATAAGAACTGGGATAATTATATCCTGGATATACAGGTCGGTTTGAACACTACTGTTCACAAGACGACTGGCAAAAGCCCTTCGGAACTACTTCTTGGTTTCAACATACGTAGTTGCTCCGAAAATGCTCTAAGCGATATTATAGACGATGTTAGAGAATCTTCCACAGATGATTTGGACCAGGTACGATCCAAAGCAGGTACACGCATTGCCGAACAGCAGGCTAAAGACAAAATCCGATATGATACTAGACATAAGCATGCTTACAAATATAACTCGGGCGATTTAGTTAGCATAAAGCGAGAGGTACCAAGTGACGGCAAATCGAAAAAACTAGCACCAAAATTTCAGGGTCCATATCGAATTTTGAAAGTACTGCCTAACGATAGGTTTTTAATAGAAGATACGCCGTTAACTCGCACTCATGGCCAACGTCGATATGAAAATGTAATAGCAGTAGATAGAATAAAGCCATGGCTCGCCTTCAATAGAAATTATAACTCAACAGAGTCCGAATCTGAAGATAATTCCAATCAGGAATAAACCTACCTAAACTAATCCTTACTAATATTATAAATCGGAAAGTGAGTTTGTTTGTTTGTTTGTTTGTTTGTTTGTTTGTTCCGCTTTCACGCCGTAACTACTGAACCGATTGCTTTGAAATTTTGCAGACGTAAAGTTAGAAGTCCGGATTAAATAATAGGGTACTTTTTATCCCGAAAAAATAGATATTCCCGAGGGAAAACAAAAATATTGTTTGCTTGATGGATGGATTGTAGATGGCGCTGTGTGTCGTTTAAAAAATGATACGATAATGAATCCTCGAAAATGAGGAATTCCCGAGGGATGACGTACAATTTGTTTTATCGTCTTAACTGTTTTTTTTACATCTACTTATCCTGAAATAACTATAACTCAACGAATTACTAATTGGTATATGTATTAGTTAAGTTAATTAGTTCTTGAGGTATGCGATAGATGGCGCTGGGTGTTTTTAAAACGTGGTAACGATGTGTTTTTAAAATACGTAAGAAGTGGAATGATAGCTTTTTAAAACGTGGTGACGTTGTTTTTTTTAAGATACGTAAGAAGTGCAATGATATCTCGCGCTTTAACCTGTAGCTCATTGTTCAATCGCGAGCTTCCCGATAGCTCTATAGATGGCGTTGTGCTTTTCTGTATCGCGGTGTTAAGGTTCGCCGCGAATTAGTCTTCTTAAGGTGTTTTGAAATCAGTGGGGCCCAGTAAGTAGGGCCAGGGCCAGCCGGGGCTGCGGGTTGTTCGAAAGAGTTACCGCGGCCCTGGTATATAAAAGGCCTAGGACGGAACACGACAATTTTAGTCAGTAAGAGTCTGACACTCCCTCACCGCTGCTAACCCACAGCGGGAGGGGTCTTTTGATGATTTTCTTATAGTTGTGATTTATACCGCAATATAACCGAATTCCACGCGGGCGAAGCCGCGGGCGGAAAGCTAGTAACTAAATAAATATAATAAATACTCTCAATTTAATGCAGTAGTTCCCAAACTTATTTTTCTCGTGGAACACTTTCAAAATTTTACTGGTTTCGGTGGACCCCCTGCTGCTACATTTCTACCACATTCTTAAAGTCGCCAAAAAATAAAAATTGTGTCACTTCTGAGTTCTGTCCCTATATTCCGATATGTAAAATAAAAACGAAAAATGGTACATTTTATATCACTTTATTTCTTAAAAGAATAGAATTACAATTCACTAATGCAATGGAGGATATGTTCAAGACGCTGAACTGGAAAGGACGCGGCATCAACATCAATGGCGAACACATCTCTCACTTGAGATTTGCTGACGATATCGTCATCATGGCGGAAACGCTGCAGGACCTACAACAGATGCTGAACGACCTGGCTGAATCTTCTCTACGCATCGGCCTACGGATGAACTTGGACAAAACCAAGGTCATGTTCAATGAACATGTTCTACCGGAACCGATTGTGATACACGGCGCCGTTCTCGAAGTTGTTCGGAAATATGTATAATACTTGCGTACAACACGTGCGTGCAACACGTCGTGAAAAATAATATGGATGCCATATATCAGTCGACTCTCAGGACCTCATATTCAAAATACAAGAAAATATAGAAAATGTTTTTTAATTGGTCTATAAAATGATTAAAATAAACATTGAGATTTTAAAAGCTGTTTTATTTGGTTTCCAATTGGTATATTTGAATAGATAGTTTATTCGAAATTATGTAACAGTATTCGAATAAGATGGTACTTATACTAGTTTTTGAAGTATCGGTGTATTTAAATAGATGATTTATTTGAAATGTTAAACAAATAGGTATTTGAATAAATGAAATTAAATTATTTGAATAGATATCATATTTGAACTAATGTATAATTGGGGTTGATGGATCTCTTTTGATCCAGAAACCCCAATTATACACTACTGTCCGGCCCTGGTTTCAGGCCATGGTCCGGGGCGAGAGGGAATGGGATGCCGTCGCCTCCTTCTGCGAAGCGGTCATGCTCGAGAAGGAGGAGGCGGAACGCCAGAGAGTTCGCACCTCTCATCCCGGCCGCCGCGCTAGACCAGGTAGACACCATGGGCGCCGGGTGTCGCGAGATGACTCCCGGCCACCGTAGGCGTGAGTCTGTAGGCGGTGAGTTCGGGTGGCTCATCGTCCCTCTGTCTACTTAGACGACAGACCCGTGTCGACGGCGCGCGTTGTTCCACGCGCTCCTCAAAGAGATGTCAGCAACCCCAGCGGGGCCCAGCAGGGCCAAGGCCTGCCGGGGGTGCGGGTTGTTCGAAAAAGATACCGTGGCCCTGGTACATAAAAGGCCTATGACGGAACACGACGGTTTTTAGTCAGTAAGAGTCTGACACTCCCTCACCGCTGCTAACCCACAGCGCGAGGGATCATTTGATGATTTTTGACGTCGGAAAAAAAAAGGAATCATTACGGAGGTACAATAATTCGGCGGCCATATATCGCTTGACCGTCGCGTAGGTTAGTAATGCTGTATAGTTTTTAGTAAAGTTGTACATACTTTTATGCTTCTGTTTGTGCTGTTTATTTGTTGGAAAAGTTAATAAATTTTATTATTTACGAATTAATTATTTATATTATGGTTTTATGAGGTAAAATCTATTTACCTATGATGTTTTTTTTTTTGTCTATGTATGTTCATCGATTACTCCGAGGTTTATAAACCGATTTACGTGATTCTTTTTTTGTTCGACGCGGAATAGCTGCCAGTTGGTCCCATAGTCGTTAGGTCAGGATCTGATGATGGAAACCTTGAGAAATCGAGGGCAACCTTCGAAAGTTGTAGGCATACATAGGGTAAAAACTTGACACTCAGGTGTATGCCTAAAAACACTATACAACAGTGAAGGTTTGGAGCTGATCTGATGATGGAGATTAGAGAGGGTCGAGGGAACTCGACAACTGAATATGTAAACTACCTCGTGTTTGGGCTTATATTATTTGTATTGACGAGACCTTTGCAAAAGTGAAGGTTTGGAGCTGACCTGATGATGGAGACTAGAGAAGGTCGAGGAAAATCGACAACTGAATATGTAAAATACCTCGTATTTGGGCTTATATTCTTTGTATTGATGAGAACTTTCCACTTATATGGATAGGGACAACTATTCGTATCACTGAAAAGCTGTAAATAAAAAACTTTTTTACAAAAAAATTAAACCGGCTTCCAAAAACACTAAAAAGCAAAAAAAAAAATAATTTTTCGGCCTAGAAGTCGGTGTCTTATGGATGTTACTAATTTTGCCACCGCCTTCTAGGCCGATGCACCTAAAATTAGTTTTTTTTTTTGCTTTTTAGTGTTTTTGGAAGTCGGTTTAATTTTTTTGTAAAAGAGTTTTTTTCTAATAAGTAACATAAATACTAAAGCTGGAATTTACGCAAGGAATTTTTAATTTTCAAACACCCAGAGTTGACAGAAACTTCGTATGGATGATTGGATTCAGTATAATGTGTGGATTAAACAAAGTATTTAATATTATCTAAAAACCATGGGGTTCTCTTTTTATAACGGTTTTTTGATGAAGAATTTAGGTCACCTTTACAGTTTCATTTCAGCTGTTCATTAGAAGTTTGCGATTTGCAAAATTATTTTTTTGTTGGATAGAGTTCCCATGTGATCCCATAGTCATCAGTTCAGGATCTGACGATGGAAACCCTGATCGATGGCAACTAAAGAAAGTTGTAGGCGTCCTAGCGTAAAAACTTGACACTTAGGTATATGTCTGCTAGCACTATACAAAATTAAATTATAAATTTAAAAAAACCCCCGACCCAAAAAAAGTACGCAATAATTATGACAGAAGGTAAAAACGCTGAACCCTATAAAAAGCATAAAATAACTTTTAACACTACGTAAGTACCAACTAAAGCATGTCAGACTAAACTAAATTTTGTCGTGTCGGGGGACCGCTCTAATTCATTACTTTAGATACGTGTTTTTTTTATACGAATGTTGTAATTAGGTAGGTATCATTTGATTTATGTAAGTATTTTTGAAGGTAAAAAGCGGTCCCCCGACATGTCAAAATTTAGTTTAGTCTGACATGCTTTAGTTGGTACTTACGTAGTGTTAAAAGTTATTTTATGCTTTTTATAGGGTTCAGCGTTTTTACCTTCTGTCATAATTATTGCGTACTTTTTTTGGGTCGGGGGTTTTTTTAAATTTATAATTTAATTTTATTTCATGCTTTTTGAAGGATCTCCTTAATTTTTCCTTCTTTCGTTTAATTTCTTTTATCTTAAGATGGGGTCGCTATATGCGATCTCAGCCAAAGGAAGCTGTTTAACAATCCTCATGACAAACTGGCTCTTGGAGAATTGCACAGATTGAGAAACAATAAAGATTAACCTTTGGTCATTCTAGATTTTCAGTAAAAATATAAATCGGTTTATCCGTTTCATTCCGGCATTCCAGGGTTTCATCCGCCACATCCCATTTCCAGCATCAGGTTCTCGTCAATCAGAAACATGAAGAGAACTCGTCAAGACAAATTCAACGAGCCCAAACTCGATGGGTTTACTAAAAGGCAGTTCAGGGTTACGTCTCCTACCTTCGTGCCCTACCAGCAGACCAGCTCAGTGGTTCCAGAAGACATTAGTGTTTCAAATTTCAGATCCCACATATGCTTGCAAGTAAACTGAGCGTGTAACATTCCTATCAAACCTAACAATCGAGCTGATGACCTTGAAGACCTGAACCGATTTCCACCAAACATAGCTAAGAACACTCCCGACTGATATACCTTTTAAACAAAAAAAAACCGCATTATAATCGGATCATCCGTTTGGGAGCTACGATGCCACATACACACACACACACACACACACACACACACACACACACAGACACGTCAAACTTATAACACCCCGTCGTTTTTGCGTCGGGGGTTAAAAATTGGAGGTTTAGAACTAGCAGATAAGGTAGGTGCTTATTCATATCTGGAGGGGTTCATGTCAATAGTGCAATGGGTAGGGATCAAACTCAAGACCTTTTAATCACCATGCAAACTCTGTAACTATGGGGATATTTCTATTGGCTTGTATAGTGTTCCTTGGTTTTTTATGTTCCTTGACGTACATAATCTTTAAAATCAAAATAAATTCAACATAACCTATTTTTGTGATAATATGATAAAGCTCCTATAAGTATCCTGTAAGTATTTCATTGCTGTTGATTCTGGGTTTTTTTACTATGAAAACTTAGCCATCTCCTTCCACTAGCACTCTTAAAACGGAAAGGTTTTTTAGTAAGGTTTTTGAGATATCCTGTATAACAATAATAATTACATAGCCACCCACAACGCAACAAAACAAGGTAGTAAATGTTATAAGACTAACAATATTAACACCCATAACATAGGTACTCTATTCAGGTACTCTTATTTTAATTTTAACCACGTCTATAAGTAGTTTTTGTAATGTCAAATCAAATCAAATTCAAATCAAATCAAATCAAATCAAATCAAATCAAATCAAATCAAATCAAATCAAATCAAATCAAATCAAATCAAATCAAATCAAATCAAATCAAATCAAATCAAATCAAATCAAATCAAATCAAATCAAATCAAATCAAATCAAATCAAATCATTTATTCATTTTTATCAGAGTTCACATTAAACAACATTATTTCTTAAAATCTAGACATATGTGCTAACATTATAATTGCTTGTACTAGGTTAAACCTGTGTCTCAAGCGAAAAGAGACCTTATTTGCTAATTTGACAATATAAATTGACAATCTAATATACAAAAAATTAAATAGCTAACATCGATTAAAATACATACTTTGCTTATACCTAATACTTATTTATTATTGTTTGCGTTCGCAGTTTCATTTACACACTGTAAGTAGGTCTTCCGTGTTATCATAAGACAGGCTTTGCAGATAATTACGAACACTTTTTCTGCATTTAAAGTAGTTAAGGCTATAAATGCTTAGTTCACTATTTAGTTTATTGTACAAAAATGAGCCTAACAATCTAAAGAATCTATTCGTATACACATATTTTGAGGTGGAGTTTGAACTGCAAACTATATCATTACGTCTTTTGTTTATAATGTTAGGATTATAGGAAAGCTGAGAGTGTTGTGTTAGTATTGCGTGCATGATAAATAATTGCCTGACAGTTAAAACATTGCAAGATTTATATAGCTGATCTGTGGGAAAGAGGAAAGGACGAAAGTAAGCTACTTTTAAAAGTGCTCTCTGGGCTCGTTCGAGAGGAAGCATTGTAGTTTTTGGTGCTCCTCCCCAAGAAGTAATACAATACGTAAGGATGGATTGACAAAGGGCCAAATAAATTTGCGTAACTAGCTTATGGTCTGCGATTGTGCGTAGTTTTTTAAAAACAAACATTAATTTCCGTACTGTAGACATCAAGCTCTCGATGTGTTGTTTGAAGGAAAGAGTATCGTCAATTATAACACCCAGATATTTAATATTATTTGTTTTTAGGACTTTAGGACAATGACATGAGTTGATTAACGGATCACTACATTGATGTGCATATAGATGCGTGTTAGTATTTTTATTTTGACTTCTGCGCATAGAAAAGTGCATAAATTTAGTTTTATCAACATTTAGGGTTAGTAGATTGTTTTTAAGCCAGTTAGTGACAATATTAAAACCTTTTTGTGCGCTCTTGTAGAGTTCCTCAGTAGTTTTCACAGTAAATATTAGCGCTGTGTCGTCGGCATAAGATATTATTTTTCCGTTTTCTATATCCAGATTACATAGGTCATTTATGTGGATAAGGAATAGGGTAGGGGCCAAAATGCTGCCTTGCGGAACACCAAAAGCATGATTTTTTAGGTTATCACTTATGGTCGTATCGATTCGAACGCATTGACAACGATTATTTAAGTAATCTGCTATTAGTTTTAGCTGTGTGCCTCGAATTCCTACCGCCTCTTGTTTGTATAAAAGCAGGGGAATTGATACAGTATCAAAAGCTTTTGCTAGGTCAATGAAGATTGCTAAGCTTTGGTTGCCCTTGCCAAGTTCTTCTGTGACGTAGTCGGTCAGGGTATGTACCGCATTTGCATTGGATAATTTAGATCTAAAGCCGAATTGCATAGGCGATAGTAAACCGTGTTTTCCAAGTAGTTGACTAGTCTAGTGTTAATAATTTCTTCTAGTACTTTGGATATCGAAGGAAGTATTGATATTGGTCTATAATTACCTATTTGATCTTTGTTTCCTGATTTGAAAATAGGGATTACTACTGCCTTTTTTAGAAATTCAGGAAATACACCATCTGAGAGGCATAGACGAAATATATACGTTAAGGGGGGCACCAGAATATGCTTGAACCTCTTTAATATTTTATTGCTTATATTATCCCAGCCAACTGCAGTATCATCTTTCAGTCCTGAAATAATTCGCGTGATTTCGTGTGTATCAGGGTCAAGCATACCAAAGGATTTATCACTCGTGGTTAAGTGTTGAATGCGCGATGCTTGTATGACCGATGACTGTGGGATCTGCTCAGCAAGGATTTTCCCCACGTTTACAAAATAGTTATTTACATTGTTAGCTAACAAAAGCGGTGAAGTACCATGAGACAATAAACTTGAGATTGATTCACGCTGTTTTGATAAATAAGTGACGTTTTTCATGTATTTCCATAATGATTTGGTATTGTTACCTGCTTTCTGCAATTCATTTTTATCGTAGTTAGTTTTTAGTCGTTTTAAGAGGTTGTTGCAGAAATTTCGATACCTTTTATATGTTATTTGAAGTATTAAATTATCAGGTGATCGCTTTGTTCTGTGATGAAGTTTGTCCCTGTGTCTAATACCATGAGTCCAGGTGTGATCCAAGGTTTGATATTCTGCAGTTTTTTATTGTTTGTCATAATAGTCGTATTGTGTAATATAGCTTGCTGGACATTTTTTATTAAGTACGATAAAGATGAATTTGCGTCATCAGCATTATAAATTGGACTAAAATCAATGCTGCGTAAATCATTTTCAAGATTGTTTACTAAACGATTTCCTAATTTGAGGCTTGAGATGGCGATGCATTCCACTAGCTTCTTCGACAAATCTTTTACTGTTCTGGCTGTTCGGCTATGGAATGCATTGCCGGTTACGATAAGACGGGCTCAATCATTAGCCGTTTTCAAGAGTATGTTAAAAGAACACTACCTTTCCTCCTAACGGTAGGATACTATTTATTCCTATTTCCAAAAATCTATATTTAGCATTGACATTATATATAAGTATATATGTATTTATTGTTATTATTATATATATTTAGTTTATAGTTTATGTATTTATGACAACAATATTATTATAGGTACACAAGTTGCAGGAGCAAGTGTACACTTTGCCTTACTGCCTACCATATATAATCTTTTCCTTCTCGTCTCAATGCATCCTAAGGTTGTCTGGAAGAGATCGCTCTTAGCGATAAGACCGCCCATTATGTCACCTACTTTAACTACCTAGGTTAAGATCAAAAATGTAACATTGGTGTACCTAATAAAGAATATCTATCTATCTATCTAATTGATTGTAAACTACCGAAACTCTTAACATTGCCATCAATCATCAGTATAGCCCATTTAGAGCAGGTGAAAATTTTATCAAATAAGCATAGTTTTTCAAAAATGTTTTGATCTAACAAAAAAGTACATTAATCATTAATTAAGACTGCATTATCAGTTTTCTGAAAATCACTTCAAAAACTTTTCAAAACACCGACGAACTTTCTGCCAGCAATTAGTCCAAAACAAGGTTTAACCAATTTCTTAGCAATTGTACAAAATTCAAATTTAGAATACACTCTCACGCATGCTTGGCTAACCTTTTTGATGCTAGAAACATACTACATTCATTAAAACCATTTGAAATACACGTAAAGTCCTTAAAACTAAGATTTCGCATAGGTGCCCGCTTTTTTTGCAAGAGAGTGTATATGTAAACCAAATAGATAAAAATTGTCAAAGGTTATCACATGAGTACGCGCCTTGTAAAACAATTGTCGGCCACCTACCTCATGAGCTGAGTCATCTAGCTGACTTTAACTCTATGCTGCTAACG
The DNA here is from genome assembly GCA_033682625.1 of Helicoverpa zea x Helicoverpa armigera. NCBI lineage: Eukaryota > Metazoa > Arthropoda > Insecta > Lepidoptera > Noctuidae > Helicoverpa > Helicoverpa zea x Helicoverpa armigera. The sequence goes on along the minus strand of JAWIIS010000220.1, from coordinate 64,147 downwards.
CAACACTCTAGACCGAAAAGAGGTTATTTTGATGGAGTTGGAAAATTATCAAGAACCCTTTTCGGGGTGCTCGACGCAGACTTTGCAGAAAAATACGAAAAGGCCATACAAAAACTGCAAATGAATGATAACTACTTATTGCGACTTATGAAAAACCAAACATTAATTGTAGAGGCGGAAATCAACGTTAAAAAAAGAAACATTGAACTTATGGATCAACAATTTAAAATATTGCGCAGCTATATGAATGAAACTTGCAACGATATCACAAAAATTGAAAATAAGGCGCAGATGCTATTTACGGTGAATGACATAAATTCCGCTGCTGTTACGTCAACCCTGATATTGAGTGATTTAAATCGAATATTAGAAATGCTCATAAATGCTATTGCTAATATCAACAGAGGACATTTAGATACTCATCTGTTTCCGGCTAAACACCTGATCGAACAACTCAACATAATATCATATGATCATATTTCTGAATTCCGTTCAAAACTCAAGTGGCTTCCTATACGTCTTCGCCGGAATACTCATATCCTGTCTTTACTCTACAACATTTTGTTCAATCCAAAAAACCCGTCCTATCTCAAAGAACGTTTTAAGTTCCTTAATGACACACTAACAAAATATCTAAGGTCATCTAAGAATTTGAGACTAGAGATGGCAATGCATTCCACTAACTTCTTTGATAAATATTTTACCGTTCAAGCTGTGCGGTTGTGGAATGCGTTGCCCGTAACAATAAGGCAGGCTCAATCTTTAGCAGTTTTCAAGAACCTGGTAAAAAAACACTACCTTTCCAATTTGTAATTGGGTATAATACCATACTGTTGCAGACTATTGTCAAGTTTAATTGGCAACTTTAAATATATATCATATATATATATATATATCATATATATATATATATATACACATATTTCTGTTATATTTATGTATTATATATATAAATATATATATATATATATATATATATGTATGACGGCGCCACCGTCGATGTGTCAACCGTCGATCTGTCAACGGTGGACCTTATATAAAGCGGCGCGCGTAATAAAAAAAAATGGTTTAACAGTCTCCGGTTGTAATACCGATGAGAATGGTTTAAGTCTCCGGTTGTAAAACTGATGAGAAGGGTTTAACAGTCTCCGGTTGTAAAACTGATGAGAAAGGTTTAACAGTCTCCGGTTGTAGAACTGATGAGAAGGGTTTAACAGTCTCCGGTTGTAAAACTGATGAGAAAGGTTTAACAGTCTCCGGTTGTAGAACTGATGAGAAGGGTTTAACAGTCTCCGGTTGTAAAACTGATGAGAAAGGTTTAACAGTCTCCGGTTGTAGAACTGATGAGAAGGGTTTAACAGTCTCCGGTTGTAAAACTGATGAGAAAGGTTTAACAGTCTCCGGTTGTAATACCGATGAGAATGGTTTAACAGTCTCTGGTTGTAAAAAAGGGCTTGCCGGAGCAGCACATTTAAGTCTGTTGTGATTGACCTCGCAACTTAAAGATTTGACTGACTGATTTGACTTGATTTGATGTGACTGAGTATGTCAGGATGATCGAGCAGTTTGCTGTCTTGTTTTCAGAAGACGCTCGAGGACGAGCGTATGTCAGCATGGCCGTGACGGCGCCACCGTCGATGTGTCAACGGTGGACCTTATATAAAGCGGCGCGCGCGCACGACTCGGGTGGACTCCACTTCTGACTCTCGTCGTGTACGGACGTGTCGCTCTGCGCTCGCCCGTTTACGACTTTTGTCTTTGTTACGCCCGACGTAACGCTCACCGTAGTCGCTCTGCCGACTACAAATATATCAATCTAAAGCTGCTTTTTTCAAAGCGGCGGACGATTATCCTGTTTCTAAAACGTTTGTGTCAAGTAAACTCAGTTGACCCCTTCTGGGTAAAAGCCACAGTTTCGTGGTTCTCGGTTGAAACCATACGGTGACAACGAAGCCGAGAGGGTGTTGACCCAATCACACCCGCCGAACCCCTTCAGGGCAAGGCAGTCAATTGGACGGGAGCTCGGATTTCGGCCTTGGGGGATCTCCTAGTCGTGCCTTGCATCTGGTTTGCTTTCACAGCTACACACCTGGTGTCGGTTGGGTATCTCTATACCCTTCGCACTAGACTGGCTAGGGCCCGTTCGCACAATAAGACTGGCGAACGGTTTACAAGCTTAGGGCTCACCAATAGGTACTCACCTCCCTGCCTATACCCGGCAGGGAGGGTTACACATCCCCGGGCCCATCCACCCGGGGAGATAGGAGATAGGTTGTTAGGTTTTTATAATTAGGCCCCCACCTCTTTTAGCTCGGTAGCCCTCTTCCCTCACGGGAAAATGACTACCGAAGTAATTAAGTTCTTCTTTGAGGTCCTCCTCAAGGACCAAGACATCGTCGCCAAATATGGCGACATTATTAGTAACCTTGATATCAAGGACCCGCGCCTAGCGCGCTATTGTGTTATAGATAACGGCTCAACAAAGGAGGCCGGCGCAGCTGTGCCGCGCCCCATTGTCGAGCCTATAATTGTCTCTTCGGGGAAAACCGCCGCATTAGCGGAAACGGTAATCCCCAATACAATGGTCGATGCCCAGCTGCACTCGACCATTGTTTCTAATCCCATTGTCTCACAGACAATGGAAATAACTCAGGCGAGTGCACCTGCGTCAAACGTCGACGCCGAATGCATGGACACCTCGTCCTCCCGCTCTGCCTCACCCGTCCCTGAGGATGCTCAACCCTCCGAGCCCTCTGACTCCTCTTCCTCCGACGAAGACTTCACCGTCGTACAGGGAGGTAAGAGGAAAAAGAACAAAAACAACGACAAGGCGCGCAAGACCATCGCCCTTGCCGCATCTCCTCTCCCTAGCCCGCCCGCTGTGTCTACAGCATCCCCCGCCCCGTCACCCTCGACCTCGCAGGTCGCTTCCTCCCAAGGTGCCGCTAAGCCCAAAAGCGCACCTAAAAGCAAACCTCCGCCGCCTGTATACTTACAGGACAAGGCGAAATGGACCGAAGTGTCCAAGCTGTGTGTTGATCGTAAGATCAACTACAGATCGGCCTCCAATACCGGCAACGGTATCAAAATCGTCCTCCCTACGTCAGACGACTATAGGGAAATAACTAAAGCGCTAAGAGCGAGGAACATTTCGTTCCATACGTACTCCCTCCCTGAGGAAAAACCTCTCCGGGTCGTCATTACCCGTATTCCGAAGGAAATCCCTTCGGATGACATTTTAAGTGACCTTAAGTCACAAAACATCCCTGCGACGCAAGTCCATAGGATGCACCGCGCCCGCAGCGGCCACGCCTTCGACATGGTGCTCGTAGTATGCGAGCCGTGTCCTTCCAAAATCCACCCGATTTTTAACATCAAATCGGTGTGTAATTTAACCGGCATCTCAATCGAGAAGCCAAATAGATCTGGCATTGTATCCCAATGCCACCGTTGCCAACTGTGGGGTCACTCACAGCGCAACTGTTTCGCCCAGCCTAGGTGCGTGAAATGCCTAGGCCAACACGGCACCTCCGACTGCCCGCGACCCAAGGACCGCACTCTGTGCACCGAGCCTCCGAGCTGTGTACTCTGCGGCGCCTCAGGCCATCCCGCCAACTACCGCGGCTGCCCAAAGGCCCCAAAAACGTCTCCCAAGCTGGCCAAGCGTGCAAACGCCCGCCAGCTAAGGGAAAGCCCATCAGCGAGGCTACCTACCGCTCAACTTCCCGAGCGTCTCAGCCCACAACGGCCCTCCCCATGGAACCCTCTCAACCATCAGAGAGCCTTTCCAACCCCGAGGCCAACTCAGCCCCATCCAACTCCCGCCCCGGTGAATAATTCCACCGCGGCGCCCGCGAGCTTACCTCGCGTCCCTCCCGTCCTTCCCTCCGCGCCCTCCGCGCCCTCCGCGCCCTCCGCGGCTCCTATAGCCGCCAAGCCCGCGCAAGCGCAAGCGCCATCCAAATCCGTCGCGCCCTCTTCTAGCCCAGTATCAGCGCTCAGTTCTATGAACGTTATACTGAGCACGTTCAGTGTATTCACGAGCGACAGAGCTCAACAACTTTCGAGGGAGATAGTCGCCAGCAATGGCGACCTTATCAAACTCTACTCCGTTATGCAGGAGTATTCAGACGTCGCCCAGGCAGTTCAAAACCTGCCTCACTTTAGGAAATAGAAATGGATAATACATCCAAAATTAAACCCCATTCCCTTAGGCTTGGCTATTATAATGCCAACGGTATTCTCGGCCAACGCGACGAGATTTCCGCCTTCCTACAATCCCATAAGATAGACATTCTTCTCGTACAAGAGACCTTCCTAAAGCCGCGTGTACGCGGCCCTAATATAGCTAACTATAAGTTAATTAGAAATGACAGGATCACACGCCACAAGGGCGGCACGCTTATCTATTATAAAAGATCGCTACATTGTGTAGAGATCACTCCCCCCGACTTAAGCTGCATTGAAGCCTCGATCTGTCGACTAGCCATGTCCCAGCACCAGTCGATCACTCTCGTATCGGCCTACTGCCCTCCCACGTCCTCATCCTTTCAGTCCTACGACCCGATCCTTTTCACGAACGATCTCAGAGCCTTACTAGGCCTGAGCGACTCTGTAATAATAGCAGGCGATCTAAACGCCAAACATCCCGCCTGGAATAGCAACACTACTTCTCCAAGAGGCAGGTTGCTATTCAATCAGTGTGAATCCCTCAACTTCGATGTCATCGCTCCGATGCATCCCACTCACTTTCCTAATATAGTCGACCACCTTCCCGACGTTCTCGATGTAGCGCTCCTCAAGAACGTAAACTTACGTTTACATTCGATCGAGGTACTACACGAGCTCACCTCCGACCACAGACCGGTTCTTGTGGAACTAGCCTCGCGCTCAGGCCCACTCGACCCGGATCGCCCTCCTCCCACCCAGATTGTCACGGACTGGAGAATGCTAAGCGAAAGCTTGAAATCCTCCTCCGCCCAGTTAGAATCAATTCCCGATGAAATCAACTCAGTCGCTGACATGACGGGCGCGATCGGCTCGTTCACCGAGCACGTACAATCCACCGTGGACAAGTGTTCACGTAGAGTTGAAGCGACGAGCTTTCATCGCTTCAAGCTCCCGGATGACGTGCGTGCTCTGGTGACCGAGAAGAACGCGGCTGTCCGTGCCTACAGTACTTTTCCCTGCGACGCTAACAAGTCTCACATGCGTAACTTACAGCGTGCTGTAAAGGAACGCCTTGCTGAGATGCGTCAAACGCGCTGGGACATGACGCTGAGCGAACTCGAGCCGACTCATCAAGCCTTCTGGCAGCTTCAAAGGAAACTCAAATCCGATGAAGTAGCTTCCACCCCGCCGATCAAACGCCCCGACAATTCCCTCGCCTTCGAGGACGATGAAAAAGCGGAATGTCTGGCCGACAGCCTCGAGGCTCAATGCTCGCCTAGTACCCAACCGGTCGACCCGGCTCACCTACTAAAGGTCGAAGCCGAGGTCGAGCGCAGATCCTCCCTACCACCGCAAGAAGACCCCGACGATCCCTTGCCTCCCGTCACTCCAGACGAAGTGGCAGAGATCATCAAACGTCTCAAACCCCGTAAAGCTCCGGGCCCAGATAGAATAACCAATAAAGTTTTCAAAATCCTACCCGCTTCCCTCGTAATACTCATGACCGCGATCTTCAATTGCGCCATGACCCATAACCTGTTCCCACAGGCATGGAAAGAGGCAACCGTAATCGGTATTCCCAAACCCGGTAAACCAAAATCAGACCCGTCCAGCTATCGCCCTATCAGTTTACTCAATGTGTTCGGCAAGATCTACGAGATACTTATCTATAAGCGTCTCAAAGATTACGTCGAAGCAAAGAGTCTTATTCCATTAGAACAGTTTGGTTTTCGAACCCATCACTCTTGTGTCCAACAAGTCCACCGCATCGTGGAAGGTGTGAGCCACGGATTCCAACGTGGCCTACTCACCGGCACGATTCTCTTCGACATAGCAAAGGCATTCGACAAAGTCTGGCACAAAGGCTTGATTTACAAGCTTTACCAACTCGGTGTCCCAGACCGTCTCGTCGTCATCTTACGAGACTTTTTGTCGAATCGCACCTTTCGCTATCGCATAGACGGCACTCTTTCTTCGGCCCACCCTATAAAAGCTGGCGTCCCACAAGGCTCGGTACTCTCCCCCATTCTCTTCACGCTATACACTAGCGATATTCCTAAGAACAAGCATGTTCAATTAGCCCTATTCGCCGACGACACGGCAATCTACTGCTCAGGCCGCAGCCCAGCCGCCATAGTGAGACATCTCCAAGCCTATTGCAACACCCTAGGTGTCTGGACTAGGCTATGGAGAATCGAACTCCACCCCGACAAAAGCCAGGCCATACTCTTTTCGAGCCCCCACCGTAGGCTTCCTCCCGCGCCCCCGTCAGTCACCATGTTTGGTAGGCCGATTCCTTGGAAGGAGCATGCCAAATATCTAGGTGTAATCTTAGACCAGCGCCTCTCATTCGCCGAGCACATACGTAAGGTGCGCTCTAGAGCAGCCTTTGTGTACGGCAGATTGCACTTCTTGCTCAATTCAAAGAGCAAGTTATCTCTTAAATCCAAGTTACGCCTCTACGGATCGTGCATACGCCCCGTCATGATGTATGCTTGCCCTGTGTTCGCACAGGCAAGCCATCGCCTCCTTCACAGAATGCAAGCCCTTCAAAACCGTGCCTTACGGAAAATCACAGGAGCTCCCTATTATGTTCGAAATGAGATTCTTCATGTCGACTTAAAAATCCCTACCATCCGCCAGTATATGAAGCGTGCCGCCATACGGTACTTCGAACGCGCTGAGAAACACGATAACTCACTTATCGTGTCAGCCAGTAATTACACTCCCTCCCGCATCAGTAGGATTCGCCGCCCTAGGCATGCCCTTCTAGAACCTGACGATGAGATAACTGTCCTCCAAGAGAGTAGTAAACTCACTAGCACCCTATACAAACACAAACCGCGTTCGTACAAACCTCGCCGCCGAGGTCCGCCGCGACGACCCGTTCTCTGTCCTCCCGACCCTTGCTCATCGAGCCAGCCCGCGAGCTGAGCCAGTAGCTTTAAATTCCCCATTTAATAATAATGATCATATGATCCAGCCTGTCCCTTTGCTGCCTCCCCAGCGACGCCCTAAGCCGAGGTCCGACCCCACAGGGGGTACCCTTAGCGCAGTCGCTTAGTTTATAAGTTGTTTTACGCCCCTGGCTGGAGGCCTTAAATTCTAGGCATCCACAGGGAAAAGTCCGGTTAAGCAGTACACGGCCTCCTAGGCTGAACTGCGAGATGCCATACCAAAAAAAAAAAAAAAAAAAAAAAAAAAAACGACTCGGGTCATTCGTTCGCCGACCGTTGCCGAGTGCACACCTCCCACAAATTCGTGATAAATAATTGTAGTGACTAATATTGTGTTAATTGGAATAAACCAAGTGATTGTGTGAGAAACCCTTTGTTTTATTTAACGATGCCGGATCCTGATGCCGACATGTATTTATTATATTTTATTTGTTATTGTTTTATGTATTAATATTATATATACATAGTGCACTAAAACTATCTGCGATATGGTTATTTCCTTTTTGCCACAATCCATCCAAAGGTTGTCTGTAAGAGATCGCTTTTAGCGATAAGACCGCCTATTGTGTCACCGACTTCAAAATTTTTGTTTGTTCTTGTTGATTGTTAATTGGTGTGCATAATAAAGAATATATCTATCTATCTGTCTATCTATAATATCAGGAAGATTGCCTCAAGGATTGTCGTTACCAATAAAGGATATTCAAAGGGATTTGAAAAATATCTATGACCTCATTCATGTGAAGGCTCGAATAACCAACAACTATTATGTTATTTGAAATACACATTCCCTTGCTGAGCGATGAAGAATACAAGATATATCGAGTTATCCCAATACCGTTTTTTGGACAAGGACATTTAAAACGCATACAACCAAGTTCCAGCTTCATAGCAATCAACTTTGTGAAAAACTCGTATATAATGATGGAAGATCAAGATATGCGCCAATGTACTTCATACGGAGAAGGTGAATTCATATGTGTCTCGCGTAATCCTGTTTACAACATGCATAACAAAGATGCTCCATGTGAGGCACAAGCCTTCAATCAACAAGAGTCCTTATCATGCGTCCTCAGTGACGTAACATGCAAAGAAACCTAAATCAACCTAATTATACTCTGGCCTCATCGTACAACCGGACCAACAGTAAAAGAGGAGGAACATGCATTATAGTTAAAAATGAACATAAATTCAGGGAAATTGGCGAAATCAGTAAGTTTTGTCTCTCGTGTATATTCGAGTGCTGTGCAGTCGAACTTATCGACTATAACATTGTTATTATCTGTATATATAGAGTGCCAAAACAAAATAATATGTATACATTTTTTAACAGGCTAGAAAAACTGCTCACTTATATTGCAAAATGTAATTTTAAAAATGTTATAATTGCTGGTGATTTCAACATAGATGTTTTAAAAAGGAATAATGTTACTTTAGATTTTGAATGTTTGTTGTTAAATTATAATCTAAAATTAGCATTGCATGAACCGACGAGATTTGCTCGTCAAACTTGTATCGACAATTTTGCACATAATTTCAATAAGGGTTGTAAAACTAAAACCTTAGAATTAGGTCTGTCTGACCATACAGCTCAATTAATGAAAGCTCCTGTGAAAAAAATACCAACACTTAAATTTTGGCGTTCAACAAAAAGAGATTATAGCACAGATAACATCAAAAAATTTAAAAGATGTATTAAAAGCCTATCTTTTTCACAGATTTATCATACTGATGACCCTAACATAGCTTATCAATATTTTATAGATGACTTTAAATTGTTTTATGACCTTTGTTTCCCTCAAACTCAATTTTTAATAAAAGTTTGTCAGACACCAAAATGGGTGTCACGCGGAATTAAGGTTTGCAGCCGTAAGAAAAGGGACATGCTATGGAATTTAAGACTAAAACCTTCAAAAGAGACTAAATCGAAGTACGTAAACTATTGCAAATTATTTAAAAGAATCATATCGCTGACAAAACGTGCACAAAATAATTATAAAATAAAAACATCAAGTAATAAAAGTAAAACGGCATGGCGAATAATAAATCAAACTAAACTCAACCTTCCAAAAAATTCTATTGATAGCATAAAAGTTGACGATAACACAATAATTGATAATCCTACACAAATTGCAAATTTATTTAATAATTATTTTGTTAATAAAGTTGTCCCCATTCCGGATGCTGGGAATAATGTAACTTCATTAATTAATCACCGTGTAAAATCAATGTTTCTTGCACCATGTTCACCTAACCAGGTAAAACAAATAATAAAAACCCTGAAAAACACAAACAGTGTAGGCTACGATGAATTCTCCACAAAAATTATAAAAACCGTAAATGAGGATATCTGCCACCATTTGAGCCACATAATTAATTTATCTATATCAACAGGTATATTTCCAAATGATCTCAAATTGTCTATTGTAAAACCATTATTTAAAAAAGATAATAAACAGTGTGTGGAAAATTACAGGCCAATTTCGTTGATATCTATATTCTCTAAAATTTTCGAAAAATACCTCTATGGTGAAATTAACTCATATCTTGAAAAAAATCATATTTTGTGCACTGAACAAAAAGGCTTTCGACAAAATAAAACAATCAATATGGCAATTTATGAATTCATTCAAAATGTAATATACCACGTTGATAAAAAAACTCCCGTTTGTGCTGTATATTGCGATATGTCACAGGCATTCGATTATGTAGACCCTAATATATTAATCAGTAAACTTGATGCCCATGGTATTAGAGGTAATGTTTTAGATTTAATTAAATCATATTTAATAGATCGACAACAAGTAACAGTAATTACTAAAGTAAACCCAAAAACGAAAAAAGAAGAAATATACAGCTCAACGAAACGTGTTGTAAAATATGGTGTTCCCCAAGGTAGTGTCCTGGGGCCACTTCTGTTCATTATATACATTAACGACTTGCCAAAGGTAACGAATCAACCCATGACATTGTTTGCTGATGATAGCACTGTTACAATTCCATGTAAGGACATTTATCAGTATAATCTTGACATAAATAACTCTATGACATCTTTAATATCTTGGTTAAAAAATAATAACTTAAAAATCAATTTGACGAAAACAAATATAATGCATTTTGCACAAAGACTGCAAAATCCACTAAACATAAAACTAATCCATGATTCTTACACTGTAAAGGAAACTACTGCTACCCGTTTTCTCGGCTTAACCATAGATAGTCGACTTAATTGGAAAGAACATATTGACATATTATGTAAAAAAGTGAGTAGTCTATCTTATGCATTACATAAACTTGCCCACACTATTAATCTTGACGCGTTATTATCGGCATATTACGGCCTTGTTGAGGCGATCCTTAGATATGGTATTATTTTTTGGGGTAATTCAACGAATAAGGATATGGTTTTTAAAATGCAAAAGAGATGCATACGTGCTATGTTCGCGATCCATAGTACTGACAGCTGTAAACCACTTTTTATTAAACACAAGCTCCTTACATTACCGTCCCTCTATATCTTTGAAATAGCTTTATTTGTCCATAAAAACCCTTATCTTTTTCCTCGCAAATCTGATATCATAGAACGTAATCGACGTGATAATAGCAGGCTTTGTGTTCCTCCTGCTAAAACAGCGCTAATGAGTAAAAGTGTTTTATGTAGGGCTCCAATTATTTATAATAAAATTCCAAAGCATGTGAAGAAGTTAAACATAAACCAATTTAAAAAAGCATTAAAAAAAATATTAAGAGCGTGTACGCTCGGCGCGCGATGTCAACTTTAGGTAATTCAACGCAAAAAACCGCGCAGACTAGCGTCGCGGCTGTGTGCGTGCCTATTATACTTCACGTATAGTCACACAAACCATTTTGATCCTTTCGAGTGAAATTGGTAGAACAAAAAATATATTATTTAGTAAATAGTTAATAGCGGGAAAATAGTGTAAGTCTATGGATGTCTAAAATATAAAAGCATGAAAATAAGTCGTTAATACTTACACTCTTTTGCAAAAAAATCGGGCACCTATGAAAACCTTGGTTTTGAGGACTTTCTGTATATTACATACAATTTTAAACAGTACTAAATAGTCGACTGATGATTAATGACAATGTTAAGAGTTTCTGTATTTTAACCGATTTCAAAAAAAGAAAGGAGGAGGTTTCAATTAGATTGTTTTGTGATTGTTCTCGATTTCTCAAAGACGCCTGGACCGATTTGAAAAATTGATTGTTTATATGAATGGTCCAGTCCATCCAGACCGAAAAATTGTGGTCAAATAACAACAATTGCCGGAAAGCCAAATATTGGTGAAGAGCTTGGGTTTACCATTGCAAATAAAGTTTTAAGTTATCTATCCTATATGCTTCAAAAGTTATTCGAGATCAAGAGTCAAAATTTGGGTACTTCCAAAATGAAAAAAAAAAATAGCTCGATTGGTAACAGACATCTGCAATAAGTGATTTCTAGCCTGAGGAGTCCGCCATATTGGATTTAGACTCGCGACACATTTTTTTTCGAGTTATTCATAGCAAGCCCTTTCATTTGATACCCATATCGTAGGAATGCATTAAAAACATTTTTTTCTCCATCTTGGGTATACCGCCATATTGGATATAGAATCATACGTTGTCATTAAAACTGAACATTCAAACAAAATTTCAACTCAATCGATAAAAAAAATATGCTTCAAAATTGAGCTTTAAATAAAATAGTAATGTATCAAGATTTGTTGGTCGCGCTTGAAATGTACCCTATTCTCGGTATCCACGGCAGAGGTTATTCACCCTACGCGATGTGACGGAGCGACACGTCCTCTCTCTGTGAAGCCTTGCGGCGGTCTGGTTTGAGTTGACTCGCGTGCAGCGTTTTATAGTAGTTTTAAAATAATTTATAAAAAAATAAAAACGAGAGATTAAATTATAATATAAAGTTTATGTTTTAAAGAAAGAGTTATATTACTATAGTAAATAATTGTTATATTAAATTAAGTAAGATAGATAGGTAAAAAAAGCATTTGAAATTCACAATTTTTCACATTGTTAAAATATTTTTTTCTGAAAGATAGAGACCTAAATCAAAAAATGTTTTCAACTAACTATAGGCATGGGGATTTCGTCTATGAGTAAAAAAATAAATATGATTAGATTTGCCACTGTTTTCACATGAATTTAAGCTTCGAAATAGACGCTGAACGGGAATTTTATAAAACATCTGTTACGTTATAGGGGTTTTAAGTATTTAAACTACACAAATTGAAATTTATGTTCAATTAACTATATAGACAGTGAAATTACCTTGCGTTATTAAAAAATAACATAGTTATAGGATAAGTAGTTACTGAGAAACAGTGGTTTGAAAAGTACCATTTTAGGCCAAATGGCGCGCGGTTGACGTATACGCTCTTAACTGAAAAATGTTATTACAATATTGATGATTTTCTTAATGATAAATCTCTTTGACAGAACAAAATTTGTACATAATTTTATGTATGTAACTAGTGCTGACATATTTAATAAAATTGTAATCATGTTTGTTATTGTAAATTAATTATTATATAATGCGATTAATTAATGTAATAAAAAAAATCATATTTGTAATAAGATATATTTTATGTATGTTAGCTTCTAAGTACGCCAGTTTATTTTTTATTTTATCTTTTTGCACGCCAGTCATGGTCAAACATGTTGAAACTAAATATCCATTCCACCTGTAATGATCACAGCCATGTATTATTATTACCTACACATGTTTTTGCAAATAAATCTATCTTTATCTTTATCTTTAGAAACTTGGACAAAACTTCACAGAGCAAACATGTGGCTATTTACATTGTGCGCATAATATGTGACGATCAAGTTACGCCGGCGGTCATTGACGGCACTGGAGTGATTACCTTGAAATCAAAGTGCTTACTACAGAAAAAGGACGCCACAATATTTACAAACAATCAGCTGGGAAGTACTATTTACATGGAACCAGAAATAGAAGTACCGACAGTAAATTCAACGATTAACAACATATTTGACCTCGGCTGGAAAAATGCAAAATTGAATATATCAATGCAAGAATCGTCAACTGCAGGTGAAATAAGAAAAATAGACCAGCAGTTGGAAGCAGTTCCAGAAAAGCAGAGAATTATTACCGAAACCGTCGGAAATTACACGTCACGACATCTATCTTTACTCGGTTACTTCTTTGCTCCTCGGAGGAATCGCTGTGATTGCCCTCTACAGGATCCTCAAACGATGGCACAAAACAGGAAAGGTTTCGACCAAACCAGGAGTATCATGAAGAGGAAGAGACAACTTCGGTGGGGACATCGAACTGCAAGAAATACCTTCGACCGCAGCGGAGCCCGTTTATAGCGTCGCAAGGCAGCCGAAGACAGTATTTCACTTTGACGATGTCAATTAAGTTTAATTTGATAATTAAGTTTTACATTTACCTTGTTTTACTTTCTACTTGTACACATTTATATTGTTTTCTTCTAGCTTAGATTATTGTTTACCTTTATATTTTTATTTCTTTTGTAATGGATGTTCATCCCCCCTTTTTCCCTCGGGAGCATGTACGGTTCACGTACAGGCAAAACTGCTAACGTCGCGACCTACATTTCTTTGTTTGTGTAGTTTTCGTTGAATATATTATTTTATAACAGTTTTAGTTGACCAATAGCTGCCGTAGCGGCGTATTTACAGAGTGTACATAGCCAAAACGCATCCATAGGAAACTGCTCGCTGATATTTTGTAATGCTGTTTTTTAATTTGTGATTTCAAAGTATACACGAATTTTGCGTACTGCTCGCGTATAATTCGTAGCTTAGACGTGCCCATGCATCATTCCAATTTATACACGGTCAAATTTAACTATACAAAATTAATATTAGGTAAAGCAATAAATAAAAATGGCTTTTGAATCTGAGTTTGTTTATTAAAAATGCTAATTAAACAGGCTTCTTTTTAATATCATTATTCGCCCCCAAAAATGTATGTTGCCTTCTAAATTATTAAGTCAGCCACAATTTATTTATTTATTTATACAACAATTAACGAGCATCTAAATAATACTATCTTAGCCACTAGTTATCTTCTAAGTAAACCACTCTAAATACAACTCAGCATGATGGTTATTTTATAGCATCTAAATTTGTAGCAGGCATTCTAACAGTAAACTTCCAAAATACTATTAAATGACATCATAAAATATATTTAATTAGCTTCTAATTTTTTAACTCAGTACGTTTAAAATGTAAGCAAGCAACATGCAGCAAGCATCGCTTCTGTCACGGCTCCGGTGCTGCGGGGCTCCGGCGGTCCCATGCGAGCTTATCGTCGCAGATGGTTTTCACGCTCACCACCGCAGCTTCGGCTTGCTGGCCGGCTCTGCCGACCAAACTACCTGCTACCGTTAAAACTACCTGCGCCTCAGCTCGCAAGCCGCCTCGCCCCTCCGCGCCTACGCGGTTTTGAATTGCACTCTAGGGTAGGGCAGACAAGACTACGTAGAGTCGGTTTTGCAGCGATTCGTTTTCGTCACTAACTTCAATTTTTAGTACAATGTTTTGTAATTGAACGAAAATTATTAATATTTAAATTAAATGCTAGGTCGTGTTTTAATCAAAATGGCGAGCATGCAACTGCTCGCGAATAGATTGGAATCGTAAAGTTTTTCGCGCCTATTCCCATGTATACACGATTAGTTTGCATGCGGACTAGCACTGTATATTATGGAACAAAGCAAGTTACTTGCTACTACGGCCACTACAAAATATATGCGAGTATTTGCGTACTGCTGCTGTATACATCGGAAGACTTTGTATAAAAAGTGAATTCCAATCTATTCGCGACTAGTTTCACACGCTTGCGTACTAGCCATGTATATACTGTAAATACGCGCCGTAGCGCTATAACCGGGGATTAGCATCCAACAGTACTTAATCCTGTAACTCAATAAACGATATTATCGTGAATCTGTGGTTTGAGTCAACTCACATCCTACAACTCTGCAAGCAACTTGGCTCTGAACCATACAGTACCAGCGGTTTGGAAATCGGCTTATATAACTCCAGTTTTCAGGAAACAAAGCTGATATTTCAAATTATCGACCTATATCTTAAAGGATCATGACCATTCACGGTATTGGTTTTTCTCATGCGTCAAGATAAAACTTATATTACAATTATTTTCTATATTTTTGAAGTCATTCTGCAATTGGAATGTCAATTTTGTATAGGGGTTTATTTGGAAACTTAATAAGTTATGAAATTGTTTTGATAAAATGTGCCGGCTATTCTTACGTTAAAGTGTTGCCATAATAAAAATAAGTAAATATATAACAATATAAAAAAATAAGGGAACAAATATAATGACCACCATAAAATGCTTTGATACCCTTAGTTTTGTAACCAGAAATATCTACTGAACACCAGAAAAATAAAGTCTAAAAATGTAATACTACCAGCTATTTTAGTCACGACTTCACTTAAAATTGTATTCGACCACCAAATTTAGTAAATGATCACCAACTCTTGACGACCAAATTAATGTATTATTTTTGCCTAAATAAGACACTGTGATTGCCATAAAATGTAGGCTTATTACCAAATAAAGTATTATGATGCCATATTAAGTTATGTGTCCGGCTTGCAATGCATGCGTGAGTGTCAGTATGACGAGTGACAGGGGAAAATGGAAGAAAATGACATATTGCGCCGACCCCAAGTAAAATTGGGAACAAGGCAGGAGAAAGAAGAAGAAGAATGTGTTTCTCAATACACTCCCTCAAAAACACACTCTTATCGCACTGTTTAGAGGCATGCAATAGACAATTTTCCACCCTTGTGCAGGAAAAGGGTCCCCATAATGTTATTACATTTATTGTATCAGGCCGAACTTATTTTTTTGGACTCAGTTTACTTAAACAGGATAGCAAGATTTAAAAACTTTGATTATCATTTTATATTAAAACGCTGGTATAATTTTGATGATCATTTACTACTTTTGGTGATCATTTACTATTTTTGGGATAACAATGATTTATTTGGACTCATTTTGCTTAAATAGGATAGCAGAATTCAAAAACTTTGGTTATAATCTTACTTTATAAAATTAAATTATAAATTTAAAAAAACCCCCGACCCAAAAAAAGTACGCAATAATTATGACAGAAGGTAAAAACGCTGAACCCTATAAAAAGCATAAAATAACTTTTAACACTACGTAAGTACCAACTAAAGCATGTCAGACTAAACTAAATTTTGTCGTGTCGGGGGACCGCTCTAATTCATTACTTTAGATACGTGTTTTTTTTATACGAATGTTGTAATTAGGTAGGTATCATTTGATTTATGTAAGTATTTTTGAAGGTAAAAAGCGGTCCCCCGACATGTCAAAATTTAGTTTAGTCTGACATGCTTTAGTTGGTACTTACGTAGTGTTAAAAGTTATTTTATGCTTTTTATAGGGTTCAGCGTTTTTACCTTCTGTCATAATTATTGCGTACTTTTTTTGGGTCGGGGGTTTTTTTAAATTTATAATTTAATTTTATTTCATGCTTTTTGAAGGATCTCCTTAATTTTTCCTTCTTTCGTTTAATTTCTTTTATCTTAAGATGGGGTCGCTATATGCGATCTCAGCCAAAGGAAGTTGTTTAACAATCCTCATGACAAACTGGCTCTTGGAGAATTGCACAGATTGAGAAACAATAAAGATTAACCTTTGGTCATTCTAGATTTTCAGTAAAAATATAAATCGGTTTATCCGTTTCATTCCGGCATTCCAGGGTTTCATCCGCCACATCCCATTTCCAGCATCAGGTTCTCGTCAATCAGAAACATGAAGAGAACTCGTCAAGACAAATTCAACGAGCCCAAACTCGATGGGTTTACTAAAAGGCAGTTCAGGGTTACGTCTCCTACCTTCGTGCCCTACCAGCAGACCAGCTCAGTGGTTCCAGAAGACATTAGTGTTTCAAATTTCAGATCCCACATATGCTTGCAAGTAAACTGAGCGTGTAACATTCCTATCAAACCTAACAATCGAGCTGATGACCTTGAAGACCTGAACCGATTTCCACCAAACATAGCTAAGAACACTCCCGACTGATATACCTTTTAAACAAAAAAAAACCGCATTATAATCGGATCATCCGTTTGGGAGTTACGATGCCACATACACACACACACACACACACACACACACACAGACACGTCAAACTTATAACACCCCGTCGTTTTTGCGTCGGGGGTTAAAAATGGTGGTTTAATTTTGGTGATCATTTACTATTTTTGGCTTACGCAAAATAAATTTTTGGTGTAATTTCACTTAAATAGGATAGCAAAGTGTTAAAACTTTGGTTATAGTTTTACATTAAAATGCGAGTTTCATTTTGGTGATCATTTACTATTTTTCTCTGCTATTTGTTACTATATTTGGTGATCAGTTAAACATAAGCCATTACATAATACTGATGTTTAACGAACGAGGTCCTGTGCTGGGAGCCTGAGGTAAGGTTTGTGCGCTTACTTGGATTTGACAGCTGAAGACTGGTGTGTTTCCTAAGAACAGATTGAAGCACGAACAGTTGGCGGACTGTAAGAACCTTACAGTCCGCGTACAGTTGAGCTGTTGGGTATTTAAAAGGCTTCCTTGTCATTACTTTTAGTATAGCTCTTTATGCCCTTTCCGCCCTCAGAATGTGACTTTTTGTTGCAGCACCCCATACAGAGATGCATGGAGAGAGTATGATCGATTGGCATAATGCAAAGTAGACCATTTTTAATATGTCAGCAGTAGCAGAGTTACGGAGGGTTTTAAATGTGTGTATGACGCGCAGGGTTCTAGTCGTGACAGCGTCCACTTGTTTTTTCCATGTTAGTCCGCCATCTATGTGAACTCCCAAGTACTTTACGCAGTCACTTCTAGTAAGTGCTAGACATTGGCACGGTGCTGGTCGATTTAGGCATGAGTGGGCAGTGATGGAAAAACTGATGGACGGTGCGGTCTGTCGCCTAATTGCGAACGGGATGTAGCAAGTTTTTTTACGTTTAAGGTCAGGAGATTTAAATTGAGCCAAGTCATTACTTCCGCAACTGCCACCTCAGCTGTAGATTTGACAATGTCCCAGGTAGATCCGTGAACTAGGATCGCGGTGTTATCAGCGTATGTAAAGATATTAGTATTTGGAAGTTTCATTTTGCAGAGGTCGTTGACATAAATTAGAAACAAGGTGGGGCCTAGTATGCTGCCTTGGGGGACACCAAATGTAACAAACTCCTCCTCACTAAGATGGTTATCAATTTTAACTCTCTGAGTCCGATTTCTGAGATAATCTTGGAAAATTTTAAATGATACGCCACGTAGGTACACCTAAATGTTCTAATTTTGAGATAAGGATGGGAGCAGAAACTGTGTCAATTGCCTTAGAAAGATCTAGGAACATTCCTAAACATTTTGTCTTTTTGTCTAAGTTTTTTGCAACCTCTTGTGTCAATGCCAGCACCGCATCCTCTGTTGAGACACCAGCTTGGAAACCAAACTGGTTGTCTGCTATGATTTTAAACTTTTCTTAGAAGTTTCTGAGACGGTTGTTTAAGATTCTCTCAAGAATTTTAGAAAGTGCAGGTAAAACCGAAATAGGCCTATAATTATTGACACAGCTTTTGATCTCACCCTTGTGTATAGGATGGACCAGAGCCTTTTTAGGGGCATCCGGGAACACGCCCGTTTGTAAACAGCGGTTGAATATGACGGTAAGTGGCGGTATTAGTACGTGTCTACAGTTTTTTAATAAAAACGGTGATATACCGTCCCATCCAACAGCACAGTCATACCTTAGCTGTAAGATAAGCGACTCTGTTTCAGATTCTTCCACGTCTAAGAACGCAAGTGAGTTTACCTGGGAGGGGTTTGTGTGATTTAGACGAGATTGAGTGTTATTCTGAGATGACGTTGGCATGTGTTGTTGGGACATAATGTTGTCAGCCAAATTTTTTCCCACGTTACTGAAAATTTTGCAGACCTCATTTAGTGAAGACGTGGGATCATTACGTAATTTTAAGAGCTCAACGGGACTTGCACATATTTTTGTAGTCTTGGTTATTTTCTGTATAGTTTTCCATAAAAACTTTGGTTTATTATTCGCTTTCTCAAGCTCACTCCTTTCGTATGATATTTTTAGTTTTTGCAGTAAACTATTACAAAAGTTACGGTAGCGACTGTAGGTAATTTTAAGAATAAAGTTGTCTGGTACTTTCTTGGACTGTATATGTAGCTTGTCTTTGTGTCTAATGCATTTTAGAAGGTGTTGAAGCGCCTAGCCGTTACTTCATAGCAACACGTTTCCGACGGCCTAATGAAGTACGTAATTTCTAAGCAGGCGCATTAATGCACCGTTGTCGTCACTTGCTTGTCATGCATTGTACTGTGTGCACCAAAATTATATTTCTCCGTTGTTTGAGTATTTCTACAGTTCTTTTATTCCTGCAAGACCTCGTAATCCTCAACATGGCCCATTACGAGCAGGATATATGAAGATCAGCGCTTAAAATTGAAAGAAGAAATAATTAAGGATCGTCAATTAGCCGGGCGTGACAATTAGCCGGCGTGACTTGCAGGTTTTGTGCAGGACAATTATTTGGACTGATCTCAAGCAACTTAATTGCGGTGTATTGCATTTATTATTATTAATATCATCACCCAACACTCAGGTAATATAAATATAAGTAAATCGTCATGAAATATCACAGGTTAGTGTATTTTATTAGTATTATATTACATTAGTGCATTGTGTTAGATTGAAATCATTTGGTACTTTGTTACATTGTGATTAGTATTTTTTAACAGTAAAAGTTTAAATTCATATTTATTATAGTATAGTTAGCTATTTGCTACATAATTTAAACTTTATTTATACAAAACTGTAACTAATTCACATAATTATTTTTAATGTTAGTAGGTACCTTGACATAATCCGCATAGTTTTGAGTGTTAGATATGAATGCAAGTCATTGTTAAATATCTGTAAATGAAGCCCTTTCACACTTCATTTAATTTGAATTTCCCGCGCATACTGCGGCTAGACATATTTTAAAGTATTATCTGTGGTGACAGCACTTTTTCCTCTATGTTCAATATGGAGATTTTTTACAATTGCAGCCTTAGCGAGGTTCATTAGAAATAATTCAAATAATATCAATTAATACCATTGTTAAAGAGTGAATATCTGAAGCAATAGCTTTTAATGTTGTTTCTCTTTACAGGTTAGTAATAACATTTATATTTTGTTTCATGTTAGACTAAGTTGTGTTTGTGATTGTGATTTTCTGATGTTCTTAAAATTAAATTTCTCTTTACAGAGCAACAACTTTAGTTTTTTGTTTCAACGGCAACCAACATATTACAAAACAACATTATTTATAGCTGTTGTAAAGTATGGAAAAGCTTAAATTTAAATTTGTTGTAAAATCGGCTGAAGATCCGAAAACAAATGTGCTTTGCATAACCTCAATTATGGACGCCGATGGACACGTGTTTTTGATCCCGGAACATTTGCAACCGGTAAAACTGCATACTGAGTTAGTTAAAACTCAAACTTTTCAAAAAGTAAAGGCTACACTGCAAAAAAGACACGAAGAAAGACGAGTTTGGATTTCATTAACATCGGAATTGCGTGATACGTATACGGATGAAGATGGAAATATGCAGTTCAAAGGATATTTACTGGAGGAAAGTACATCCAAAACACAACAGGTCAACGAATGAAATGTCTACAGAAACTCTCACAAAAATCTTAGAAAGTTTCGCGGAATCTAAGAAAGAATCCAAGCAGTCCAATTTAAAGAAGTTATCTGAAAAGATGGTAATAGAAAAATTCACAAAAAAAAACAACAAGTGTGACACAGTGGATGGATATCTTTGAAGCTGAATGTAAACGTATAGGTATAAATGATGACATTGAAAAGATACAAGTGTTTCGGTTATTTATAGAGGATTCTTGTCAAGATTGGTATAGTTCTATGCTTATAAAATACACTATTAATTCAGAGTGGTGTTATTGGAAAAACAAATTTTGTGAAACATATGTGGACAAAGGCTGGTCACCAATAAGGTATGCTTTTTTATTTAAATATAGGCAGGGTACATTACTTGAATATGCTTTAAAGAAAGAACGGCTTTTGTTGGAGGTAAATAAATTTCTTGATAAACGTACTTTAATTGATTTAATTGTAATTGGGTTACCTAATTTCATAGCAAATGAGATTGACAGAAATACATTGAAAGATACTGAGGACTTATTTAGTATTATCCGGGGACTAGAACATTTATTGGATAAAAAGACAGCGGAGAAAAAAATAATAGATTGGGAAAGCAAGACAAAAGAGAAAAATTTAAAAGATAGGCCATGTAGAATCTGTGAAAAAGAAAAGAAAGGTACTCGGTATCATTCAGAGTCTGTATGTTGGTTTAAAAATAAAGATAAAGATGATGATCGGTCTAAAAAACAGCCATTTAGAAGTGTTAATAATTCTGAATTAGAAATGAGTTTAAATCAAGTAGATCCAAAAAACTAATTATCCCACCATTAATCAAAACCAAGTTAATAATAAATGATTCCATAGAAACGTTCGGCATTTATGATTCAGGATCAAATGTAAGCATAATTAATTCAAAATTATTATCATTAAAAAACAACCCAAACAACAATAACAATAATCTAGCAAATTTAAAAACGATTAATGGTGTAAAAAAGTCTATGGGAATAGTAACGTTAAAAATAAAGATTTTTGAAATAGAAAAAGAAATGAATATATTTGTCATAGATGAACAAAATTTTGACTTTAATTTTTTAATTGGATTGGATTGCATAAAATCTTTTCAACTAATTCAAAATGAAAACTTAGAAATCACACAAAAACAACAAAAAGAATTAAAAAAGAATGTCAATATTCCTGACTTTACAGGTGACATAACTGATAACAAACACTATGTAATTGATGAAAATAATGTTAAGGAAGTAACAGTGAAAGATGGTTTCTATATGAGCGATAAGTGTAAAGTTAACTTTAACGAACACATTGAAGTTACAAACTTCAACATTACTGTGAATCATTTGGATGGTCAGCAACAACAAGAAATAAATGAATTAATAAGCAAATATAGCTCACTATTTGCAAAAGATAAATATGATGTAGGCTTAGTGAAAGGCTATGAGGCACATATTGATTTATCTGTAGATACATACTGTAGCAAAAGACCGTATAGATGCAGTTATGAGGATAAAAAAGAAATAGAAGAGCAAGTTTCAAAATTATTACAAAATAAACTAATTGAAGAATCTTATAGTCCTTTTGCAGCTCCTGTAACTTTAGCCTATAAAAAAGAAGAAGGAAAAAAATGTAGACTATGCATAGACTTCCGTGATTTGAATAAAATAGTGGTTTCTCAGTCTCAACCATTTCCACTTATAGAGGACTTAATGATAAAAACAAGAAATTGTAAATTCTTTTCAACGTTGGACATAAATTCCGCATTCTGGTCTATACCTTTAAAAGTGGAAGATAGGAAAAAAACAGCCTTTGTTACTCAAGAAAATCATTTTCAGTGGACTTGTCTACCATTCGGTTTGAAAACATCACCTGCAATATTTCAAAGAATACTAAGTAGCATTATTAGAAAACACAAACTATCCAATTTTACAGTTAACTTCATAGATGACATTTTAGTTTTTTCCCAGACATTCACAGAGCACATTAACCACTTATCTTTGCTATTGGAGGCTATATCAAAAGAAGGTTTCAGATTGAAATTTTCTAAATGTAGGTTTGCACAGGACTCTGTAAAATACCTAGGCCATATTATACAAAATAATACCATTACTCCACTAAAGGATAATTTAATAGCCATAAAAGAATTTCCCGTTCCAAAAACAAAGAAAAATGTTAGACAGTTTCTAGGAAAAATAAACTTCTATGGAAAATATATACAAAACATATCAATCATATTAGATCCTCTACATAATTTGTTAAGAAAAGACCAAAAATTTATATGGACAGGAGAATGTCAAGAATCTTTTGATACAATAAAAAAACTACTGTGTTCAAACCCTATTTTAGAGATATTCGATCCTAATCTTCCTATACATATCTATACAGACGCTAGCATACAGGGTTTGGGAGCTATTTTGAAACAACCACAGGCAGATGGAGAAGAAAGGCCATGTGCATATTTTTCAAGAAAATTAAATGACAGTCAGAAAAGAAAAAAAGCTATTTATTTAGAATGCTTAGCAATAAAAGAGGCCGTAAAATACTGGCAACATTGGCTCATAGGAAAAAAGTTTAAAGTGTTTTCAGACCATAAACCCCTAGAAAAACTGAATATTAAGGCTAGAACAGATGAAGAGCTAGGAGAACTCACGTACTACTTATCACAATTTAATTTTGAAGTAATATATTCACCAGGAAAGGACAATTTAGAAGCAGATAGTCTAAGTAGAAATCCAGTTTTAGAACCACATGTAAATCAGGAAGAAATTTTAAAAGTTGTTAATTTGATTAAACTAGAAGACATTCAAAACGATCAAGAGAAAAATGAAGAAATAAAACAGTATAAAAATAAACTAATATTAAGAAATAGAATATACTTTAAAAGGATAGGAAAGAAAAACAAAATTATACTTACTGAGGAATTCAGTAAAAAATTAATAAAAAATGTACATGATACTTACTGCCATATAGGAGTAAAACAAACAGAAAATAAAATCAAACCATTCTTTGTAGCAAAGAATTTAACATTAAATGTAAAGAAAATATGTGAACATTGTGAAATATGCATAAAAAACAAATCTAGAACTAAATTCAAATACGGCTTGATGTCTCATTTGGGACCTGCTACTTATCCGTTTGAAATTGTCTCTATAGATACCATACGGTGGGTTTGGTGGCTCCCGCTCTACTAAAACATATCTACACCTTCTGGTAGACCATTTCACCAGATATGCCTACATATTGACATCAAAAACCCAAAACGCAGATGATTTTATTAAACTCATAAGAAAGGTTATTCCTGAAAATAAAATTGGAATG
The DNA here is from genome assembly GCA_033682625.1 of Helicoverpa zea x Helicoverpa armigera. Lineage (NCBI taxonomy): Eukaryota > Metazoa > Arthropoda > Insecta > Lepidoptera > Noctuidae > Helicoverpa > Helicoverpa zea x Helicoverpa armigera. The sequence continues at coordinate 39,938 of JAWIIS010000220.1, read as the reverse complement.
GTTTTATCAGACCAATATCCGGGCATAAATTCTAAAGAATTTAAAAGCTTTTTAAGGAAAGAAAACATACCTATTATTTTCACTGCAGTGAATGGACCTTTCTCAAATGGAATTAATGAACGGTTGAATCAAACATTAGTTAACAAAATAAGATGTACAATTAATGAAAAAAATGATAAAACATCTTGGACGACTATCGCTCATAAATGCACTCAGAGATATAATAAAACCGAACACTCAGTGACAGGATTTTCCCCAACTTATTTAATGGAAGGTAGAGCTATAGATATTTTACCAGATGAGTTGAAAGAACATAAAACACAGAATGAATTATTAAGAGATAGAAAGATAGCTTTGAAAAGAACTATAAATTCACACAATTATAATAAACAACAATTTGATAAAAACAGAATAAATAAGCAATTTAATGTAGGAGACTTTGTTTATGTGGAAAATGGTAACCGATTAAATAGGAAAAAACTAGACGAATTAAAAATTGGACCTTATAAAATATTAGAAAAAATATCTAACTCAATTTATAAAATTGATACAGGATACAAAAAGTTAGAATCAAACTTGTTTCATATTACAAAACTGATACCAGTATCAGGGGAGTTTTGTATACCTGGGGGAGGGGAGATGTAAATGAAGCCCTTTCACACTTCATTTAATTTGAATTTCCCGCGCATACTGCGGCTAGACATATTTTAAAGTATTATCTGTGGTGACAGCACTTTTTCCTCTATGTTCAATATGGAGATTTTTTACAATTGCAGCCTTAGCGAGGTTCATTAGAAATAATTCAAATAATATCAATTAATACCATTGTTAAAGAGTGAATATCTGAAGCAATAGCTTTTAATGTTGTTTCTCTTTACAGGTTAGTAATAACATTTATATTTTGTTTCATGTAAGACTAAGTTGTGTTTGTGATTGTGATTTTCTGATGTTCTTAAAATTAAATTTCTCTTTACAGAGCAACAACTTTAGTTTTTTGTTTCAACGGCAACCAACATATTACATATCAATTAACTTAATGTTATTTGAGTTACTTTCAATTGGTGTATTTAATTAGAATAGTGTTTTATTGAAGTCGTGGTGGCCTAGTGGGCAAAGAACCAACCTCTCGAGTATAAGGGCGCGGGTTCGAATCCAGGTCAGGCAAAGTACCAATGCAACTTTTCTAAGTTTGTATGTACTTTCTAAGTATATCTTAGACACCAATGGCTGATAAAAAGGTGAAGGAAAACATCTTGAGGAAACCTGGACTATATAGTCTGAAATCACCAACCCGCATTGAGCAAGCGTGGTGATTAATGCTCAATCCTTCTCCATGTGAGAGGAGGCCTGTGCCCAGCAGTGGGACGATAAAAAGGCTGTAACTGTAGTGTTTATCAATTTATTTGCTTCGTTAATTGGTTTGCAGTAAAGTTTTATAACATAACATTGTGAGTGGGTAACTGAACATATGTATTGCATCATTAACTATACCTAACTTAAAGTTAACGAACGTTAAATCATAGTTAAATTACATTGTGTTTGTTGTTGGTTTTAGTAATTATTAACTGTACAAATTTTAAAGCTTTTAGAAGCGTCTCAAGTACTTATAGTTCATAGCTTAATAGTATTCCTGTATCAATTCCAGGTTGAATACACTTGTCTCCCAGCATGTCCGAGGAAAGGGAATTAGTCAAGAAGCGAGGAAGCTTCAAAGGTCGATTGACTGCTTTCGTTAACTTTCTGGATTCACTCAAGGACAGAACCCTAACCAGTTGTGACACGGCTGAGCTGCAGCTGCGCATAGGCAAGATGGAGTCGTTGTATGAGCAGTATGATTAGGTACAGTTACGGCTGGAATGCATTGTCGAGGACATTAAATTACAATTTTCCGAACGTGCTGATTTTGAGTCTCTTTATTATAAATCCTTGTCTAGGGCACAGAATATTATCAGTGAATATAATAAAGATAATGGGTCGATGGAAAGCTGTAAAAGTACTCACATTAATGTGCATAAGCCAGCGGTTTATATACGAATTGGCTGGAATTCCGTGACACCTTTAGTAGTCTTGTCCATTGCAATGATAGCATTGACGATATTAATAAATTCCACTACTTGAGAGCATCTCTTGAAGGGTCGGCTGCGGTAGTTATTAATTCTATTGAATGTTCCTCGAGTAATTATTCTGTGGCATGGCAGTTGTTATGTGATCGGTTTGATAACAGAAGATTACTCATACCAAATCATGTGTCTGCTTTATTTAATGTTGAAAGTATCACAAGGGAGTCTTCTGTTGTATTAAAGTCTTTAATTGATTTAATAAATAAAAACTTGCGAGCATTAGAGTCGTTAGGCGAGCCTGTTAAGCAGTGGGACACGTTATTGATTTATATTGTGACTCGCAAGCTTGATCAAAAGACCTATCGTGAGTGGGAAGAGTGCAAAGGTAAGATAGATAAGGACAGCCCTATAACATTCGACGACTTCATGAAGTTCCTGCGTAATCGAGCTGATCTTATTGAAACCTTAGAATTATCACGCAATAATTGTTCCCAAACACCTAATAAATCATGTCCTAAGATAAAATCTATGGTAGCTACACAGTCTCTTAATCACAACTTAAATAACAACGAAATATCTCGCAAAGTGTGTCCTAATTGTAACAATGATCACTCGTTAAATAATTGTCCACAGTTTCTCGCACTCAGCAATGACGCTCGACTACAACTATTGCCCACCTTTAAGATTTGTTTTAACTGCTTTCGGTCCGGTCATTATGCCAATAAATATAAAAAACCAGGTTGTAAACTATGCAAGCGCAGGCATAATACACTAGTTCACACCGATAGTAAATGCACTGAGGTGAATACAGTAAGTGCTAATTCAAATAACTCGTCAGCATCTTCGTCTGTATCGTCTGCTTCCGCGGACACGAGTAACGTAGCATTGTCAGCAAACATTGCATCATCCCGTGATCATAAGCAACGTGATGTGTTGTTATCCACCGCAAAAGTTAAACTGCGGGACCACAATAGCGTAGTACACGTCGCTCGCGCGGTTCTGGATAGCGGCAGCACATCGTCATTCATCACAGACCGGTTATGCAGACAGTTGAAGTTAGCAACAACACAAGTAAATAAATCTATACTCGGCATAAATAATGTTACGTCGCACGTAGGTAAATTGTGTCGTGTAAGGATAACACCGATGGACGATAGTGTTACTTTCGATCTCAATTGTTTTGTTTTGCCATACATTACAAGTAATGTTCCGTGCCGTGAAGTTAATTATGCCGAATTTAATATTCCGCTAAATATAACTTTAGCAGATCCTACATTTTGCAAGCCCGCTGAGGTAGATATTCTCATCGGTGCTGATCTCTTTTGGGATTTGTTAGGATCACAGAGAATAAAGCTAGGTACCGGGAAACCTGTTTTGTATGAAACTAGTTTAGGGTGGATAGTTTCCGGTCCAGTTAGTCAGAATTCTATTTCATTGTTATGTAATGATTTAAAATGTAATTTTTCTAAAACTGCTTCTGATAATAATAATACTGAATTGGAACACTTTAGATCAGATGAATTAGGGTTCCCTATAAAATTGAGTCAGCCATCAGCTGGGTCTACTGAACGTGATTTGTTGTCCGTGATTGCGCGGATCTTTGATCCTTTAGGTCTATTAGGCCCTATTGTTGTCTCCATGAAAATGCTGTTACAAATTATGTGTTAAGATTTATAAAGTCATGCCAGAAGCAGTATCCTAAAACTAATTATTTGACACAGGATGAATTGAAAGATTCACTCACTGTTGTCATTCGTAGATGTCAATACGAATCATTTCCCGAGTACGAAATACTTTTAAATTAAAAAAAGCATAACTCAGAAGAGCGCCCTTTTAAAATTTAATGTTTATTTAGATGAAGACAATATAATGCGAGTAGGAGGACGTCTCAATAATTCAGAATTTTTATATAATAAAAAACATCCTTGTCTATTACAGTCCACTCATCAATTTACCAAATTATTATTTTATTTTGAGCATAAAAGGCTTTTGCACGCCAGCCCGCAATTATTATTAGCATCGATACGGGAATCTTATTGGCCGATAGGGGGCCGCAACTTGGCGAAGGCTTGTTTTCATAAGTGCGTTCTGTGTCGGCGCATGAAGGGTAAGGTGGTAGCACCTATTATGGGTAATTTACCGCAAGAACAGCTTCGTCCAGGTTATCCCTTCGAGAGTACAGGCGTTGATTACGCCGGCCCTATCTTGTGTGCCAGTCGTCAAGGCCGTGGATGCAGGGTGGTAAAGGTGTACAGTACATTGCCATTTTTATATGTTTCACCACTAAAGCTATTCATTTGGAACTTGTTGGTGACTTAACGGGTAAAAGTTACTTACTGGCTTTGCATCGATTTATTGCTCGTCAAGGAAAACCCGTTGATATCTTTTCCGACAACGGTACCTCATTTGTCGGTGCATACAACGAACTATCCAAGTTTTAAAATCGACTAGTTCGTCATTGAGTGAAGATGCAGCGAAAGATGGTATCAGGTTCCATTTTATACCCGCGTATACCCCACATTTCTGAGGACTCTGGGAGGCAGGTGTAAAGTCAACAAAGTACCACTTTAATCGAGTGTTGGGAAATTGTAATTTGACGTTTGAAGAGCTTTACACCGCACTCACTAAAATTGAAGCCGTCCTGAATTCTCGTCCACTGACGCCGTTATATTCAGATCCTGCTGATTACACTCCACTCACGCCAGGACATTTTCTTGTTGAGCGACCTCTGACTTCCATAAAGCAACCTGACTTCAGCGATTACTCTGCCAACCGCCTATCTCGCTTTCAACGGATTGAGCAGCTGCGTCAGCATTTCTGGCACAGATGGAGTACGTTGCAGAGTTACAGCTGCGGACCAAGTGGCGTTCCTCGAAGGATGCATTACGGGTGAACACATTGGTCGTGATAAAGGAAGATAACCTTCCTCCTTTGAAGTGGAGCTTGGGACGGATTGTGGCTGTCTACCCAGGGAAGGATGGCATCGCTCGAGTAGCCGACATACAGACATCCACCGGAGTTGTGAGACGCTCATTTAACAGGATCTGTCCGCTGCCGGTGTCCTCGGATTAATTTGGTTGAAACCAACTTTTGCTTTCAACGCCCGGGGGCATGTTGAAGCGCCTAGCCGTTAGTTCATAGCAACACGTTTCCGACGGCCTAATGAAGTACGTAATTTCTAAGCAGGCGCATTAATGCACCGTTGTCGTCACTTGCTTGTCATGCATTGTACTGTGTGCACCAAAATTATATTTCTCCGTTGTTTGAGTATTTCTACAGTTCTTTTATTCCTGCAAGACCTCGTAATCCTCAACAGAAGGCCAGGGGTTATCCAGGGTTTCAGAGTTCTTTTTTGTCTAGAGATTTTAGTTTGAGTTGTGTGCCTCGATATGACCATTGAAAAGATGTCTATAAATTTGTTCATAGAGATATTAGCGGTCGGTAAAGTCGGTATTTTCCAGTTCAAGCTTAATAGTCGGTATTTTCCAGGTCAGTAATATGGGACACTAAAATCAGCGTAGTTGACAAAAGTTTAGACTTTAGAAGAATGTGATCCAGGCTTTTATCGAGGCGAGTGGGAAATTCATGAGTGGGCAATAACCCTTGAGAGGCATTTAAGATGAGGTAATCAAGACATTTATTGTCCTCATTACGTTGATTTAGGTCAATGCTTAAGTCGCCCACTAAAACTATATATACTATATATAGACATTAGTCAAGCTAGTCATAAAATCATCAAAATCGTTGGTGGATTTGTATGAGGAAGAGCGGTAGATTGCCATTACCGCTAACTTGTTCTCTATTTGACACATGAGACAAGTTCCATCCTTAAAGGTGGGTTCCCATACATTAGATAGCAGTCCCAGTTTTGTAAAAACTATAACACCATCATTTTCATTGAGATTTGATTCTGTTGAGTGGGATTGGAAACCTTCCAGTATAGGTAAATTATTAGTTTTACTCAACCAACATTCAGTGAGAACTATGATATCAAAGTTTATTTTAGTTAGGCGCAATAGCACTAAAAGTTAATCGAAGTTTTTATTTACACTACGAATATTTAAATGCAGTAGTTTAATATCGCTACCAGTGACGTTAACGTACTTGAGACAGTCTTCTGGGTTACATATATGTATAAGAGTTTCCAACTGTAAATTTGTCAAGATCGTTATTAATATTAATGAAATTGGTCATTGAGTAGCTTTATTAAAAAGGGGTGCGCAATAATGTTGTATACGAGGGGCATCAATAATAATATCATAAGGTGTTGTGTACAGTTTTAATGCCGGGTGTTTAATAGAAATCATGGAGTGTATTTGTATAATTGCTGGTTGTGTGTTGTAGTATTTAGTGTGTGAGTTTGGAGTGTTTGGCTACATAGAATGTGAGAGATCTCAAACAGAAACGATAAAAATTTAATCCCTCGAAATAATGAATGCTACAAAATAAAAACATACAAGAAGTGGCAAATTGAAAATAAAAACAAAATCAAAAATAAAAACTATTAGGCTAGGAACTATCAGCGACTTTTTTAGGCAATTTAGTAAGACATGACATTGATTGAATGATTGTTGACTTGTCACCCTCTTTCCTTCGTAGAAAATGTTGCCATTTTGAAACCAACAGAACTTATAGTCATTACTGCTCGCAAATTTACGTGCCTCGTAGAAAAGCTTCCTCAGGTGGTTTGGTAAATGTTCAGTAACATAGATCGGTTTTATTTCGCCATTCATTCCGATATGCGCAGAATTGAGTTTTTCGGCTTTACTAAGGTTCTTGTTGAAATCGCGAGATGCTTGAAGCATTTTTTCTTTGAGTGGTACTGTGAGGAACTCTGCGATAATAGGCCTATTCAACTCTTTTTTTACCTGGAAGACGATATATGTCACGCAGGTCAGAAATCTTGATAGGGGCCTTGATGGCATTGCAGGTTTTCAGCAATATTGATGTGAGATCTACAGGGGTTTCGGTATCAGTGCCTGGCAAATTCCTTATTTCTACAGAAGCCGTTCGGAAATTCATGTGCGCTGATCCAGGCGCTCCTTTTGCATCTGCTCTATAGATTTTTTCATATTCTCATAATCCTTGCTTATGTAATCCATAGATTTTTCTATTTCGGAATTACTTCTCTGTATTTCTCTATTCTGCCGTTTTAATTCTTCCAAGTCAGACGCCATATTCTTTAATAAGAGATCCTGGTCTTTTTACAGTTCGTGAGCATGTCCATAATTCTTTCTTCAAAAGGTGTGGTGTCCGAGGACTTATCTAGGGAAAAATCGGGTCAAAGTCTCTTATTCGGTTTGGATCTCTCAGTGATGTTTGCACTTTCTCCTTTAGTATTTGTTTTAGGGGGGTGAGTTTTAGATATAGATTCCTCCTTCTGTAGATCTTTTTGTGGAGTAGATAGGGGAGAGCGTTGAACACGAGGCATTATTGTAATTAAAATTCGGAAGGCAGATACAACTAGTAATATGAGCGTAGGCACAGTATAATAATATAGGGCGTAAGTGCTGTGAAGTCAACGTTGTTCCTTAGAATAATACTGCTATCGCCAACTATCGTAATGCTAGAGTACTAGCGAGCAGAGTAAGTTGCCGCCAAAGGTTGAAATTTCTTACTTAGAACAGATCCGTTAGCGCTATCTAGTTATTTAGGAGCATTAGCGTGCAATTTATAAATATGTATATATGTAGCTATATGTAGTTAATCAGTTGTGTTAGCACCCATAACACAAGTTAATTAATAACTTACCATGGGGCTAACCGACCGTGTGTGAAAAGGTGTCCCGTGTAGCAGGTATGTCGCCTTGTAACAATCGCAGATTATAGATCGATGAGTCGATGTATCTATGACATGGGGGGTAAGGGGGAGAACGGACTCAACATCTTTCCGGCCCCAATTGTCATCCTCACCTGCTCGCACTGGTGATTCCTATGAATAGCTAGTGGCGGCAGCTCCCAGGCGGTCGCGGTGCCCCCTGCTAGACAACAGACGAGGCTTTGGCGACCGAGCAATGGCGGTATAACCATACACCCAACCGGGCAAGCGGAAGAGGCTACAGCGGCCTTGGGATCTAAATAATCTCTAAAATTTCTGGCGCAGAAGGCAAGGGGAAACCACTGCGGCTACCTTCCCAAAAAAGTCACATGAGAGCACAAAGAAATGAGAAACGATCGCCCTGCGAACCGATTTGCGACCGGCGCTGCGCTGTGTCCGGGACGCGCAGTGTGAAGTTAGCTACCGGCCATGGTGAGGTAGGAGACCAGGCCTCCCATGGAAACTCATCTACTAGAAATTCAATCAAACTGCGACGCCTACAAACGATAGGAACTAGTTCGGGGTGAGATTTTGTCAGCCACCGCCGCGATTACCACGTTTTTGTAACGCTCCGCACTTAAAAAATCAAAAAAGTGGTAAATTTCGCGACTACAGTGAAGTGCTATACATCAAAAGATCGATTGTGCAACGCATGTGATGGTGTAAAGAGCTTTAGCCTTAAAAGCTAAGGAAAAATTTTCCGAGTGAAAAACTTAAAAACACGTGTCTTTTGAAACAGTTTTCGTGAGTTTTCTCCAAATCCAGATCGGTGACCCCCAAATTTTATTTTACTATATTATTGACCACAATAAGACGCACGCAACGACACCTCAGCGGCGAAAATTGGATCACCCACTACGGAGAAATCACGGAAAATCCGAAAAAAATTTCCCCACCACGTGGCACGAGGTCATACAAAGAGGAGTGCTAGGACGCTGGCGTTCACAGAATATCTTGCGTGATGCCATTGAAGACTGCTGACGTTTACAGAAAAAATTTACCGTTCCTGAAAACGAAGATAGGTGCGATCAAAGGTGACAACTTCAGGAGCTACTACAGCGAAAACTTTAGCCAGGACCCCCAAATTTTACACCGGTTTCGGCTGCGCGCTACTCTGGTGAAGATTTAGGACCTAAGCCTAGAATTTTAAGACCTAGAATACTTCAGTTATTATTTTTTTTCTGAAAATTTCACATTTTTTATAACTCTCTTTAGAAAATTTTCAAAATTTTCCTGTATTTTTACTTTACCAGAAAGCGGTAAATTTAACAAATTTTTGACAGTTCTTTCCAAGTTTTTATGTTGTACGGTTCCGGAGATATTAAATTTTTAATGATTTTTCCTAATAATCAGCAATTTTTGGACACGGATAACTTCCGATGTAAGGGTCGTAGAAGGTTCTGATTTTCTTACTGGACATAGGCGACATCTTCCCCACTGCTTCCATACGGTTTCAGGAATTTTCAGGAGCTGAAATTTTAACGCCTGAAACCCTAGCGACGAGATAGAGCTCGTCGAGCCCAGTTAGGGGACCCCAAGCACGGTAGTATTCGGTCGAACGGTTCCGGAGAAGACCACTGTTAACTGGATTCTGGCCGCCATCTTGTTTTGGCAACCAGAATTTTGGACTGGATTTTCTCGGGAACCCCTCGAGCTAGGATAGCCGTGTTTGGGTTCGTTGGAAAGGGCTTGAGGAGACCTATCCGACGGGGGATAGAGATTGACTCTACGTAGAGTCGCAAAATTTTCGACTCTATATTTCAAAATTTTTCGACGCAGTAGGGCTCCTGAGGGATCCTTGACACCAGACCTAGCTCTGGAACGTAGAATTAAGCTTTTTTGACTTAGCTAGTCCCATTTAAAACCTTAGTATTGTAAGTTTTTATTTTACCTCGCATCTGTTTCTGTGTTTCGTGCTATTGACTGGGATATAACTCGGCTTCGCGCTATATTGACCAAACCTATACCTAGTATCCTTCCTTACCTATTCCCCAAAACTGAAAAGACCCGGCTCTATATTAAGTTAAAAGTGAGTAGAGACACGAAATTACATCCATCACCTTACATACCTCACTTACCTGCACAGGATCCTGCCGGACACTCCTGTTGCTCTCCCGGCCGCGCACGCTGACACGTTGACACCACCTGAAACAGAAAACAATTAGTAAATTAAATTGACAAGATTTGAGAATCTTTACCTTTTTATATTTTATCTATAGTATCTATCATTATTTTATCTTTACACTTTACATTTTATTATATACACAAACCGGGGTACTCTTTACAATACCCTATAGTTTGACGTTGCTCTAACTCAAATTAAATTCATACCGCCAAAATGATGGGAATTCGCACACCAGCAAAGAAGGCGACGACCGCAAACCCGCCAAACAGAAGTCCACAGAAGACCGTAGAGGAGACTGGACCCTCTACACAGCAAAACGTGAGAAGAAGTGTGGGTGAATGGGAAGCGGGTATAGGTGAAAACCGGAAATCGATCACTCCGCTCAAACTCGCATCACCTTCCTTGACCAGAAGAGCTCCTGTCTTCCTGAAGATCGATAGTCCACCTGCTCCGGTTTCTAACATCCGAAACCCCAGAACAGCAGAGGCCAAGAGATGTCTTATGAAGGTCAAGCAGCAGATGGCACTCGCTAAGAACATCAAGAAGGAGATCAAGGAGGATGTAACAAGCCAGGTGGAGAGACTCTTCGCTCTGGTCAAGGAGGCTGAGGCGGGAGTAGGACGAGTTTCTTCCGTGGGGGCTAAACCGATTACAGAGACAAAGAACTCAAAGACTCTTCCCTCATCGCCCTCCTGTTCTGTGCGGGAGAGTGGGGAGGGGGGAGTCATGGAGTCCGAGACTGAATCTCTTAGGAAGGTGTTGGAAGAGCACAGCAGGATGCTTGCCGAAAACAGCGAGAAGATGCACAGACTGAAAGAGGCACTGCGTACTAGCCAAGACAATATTGAGAAGATCTCATACGCTAGCGCAGCGGCAAGTCAGTCTGTGAAACCACCACCGAGGCAAACTGCTCTTCACTCCATAGCAGTTACCACAGAGGATGAAAAGACGACCGGGGAAGGAGTCTTAACTAGGATCAGGGAAGCGGTGGATGCCAAGGAAGAATGGATCAGGGTAGAGAATGTAAGGAAGACGAAAAACAGGAAGGTCATAATGAGTTTTGAAACAAAGGAAGATAGGGACAAGGTAAAGGATAGATTGAAGAAGAAGGGAACCGACCTTACCGTGGATGATGTAAAAAACAGGGATCCGTTGCTGATCCTTAGGGACGTCCTATTGGTCAACACCGATGAGGACGTCCTTAAAGCCTTCAGAAACCAGAACCCAGATGTTTTCCGCGGTCTCGACGGTGAGGCGGACAGGGTAGAAATAAAGTATAGGAAGAGAGCCAGGAACCCGCACACGGGGCATATTGTGCTCAGCACCTCGCCCAGTATCTGGCAGAGAGTGACCGGGAAAGGACACGTCTATATTGATCTGCAACGTGTCCGGGCTGAAGATCAAAGCCCGCTCCTCCAATGCTCTCTCTGTCTTGGGTACGGGCATAGCCGAAAGCTGTGCACGGAGACCCTGGAGAAGTGTAGTCACTGTGGGGGTCTGCACATGAAGAACGACTGTGCGGATTGGCTCTCCGGCTCAACACCGACGTGCTGTAACTGCACGCATGCAAAACTTGAGAAGACGGATCACAATGCCTTCAGTATGGACTGCGCCGTAAGAAGAAAATGGGACAGTATAGCGAGAACAGCCATAGCATATTGCTGAAGTTGTTCCAAGGAATACTCCTGCGTCGAGAAATGCAAGACCATACCGGGTGGCCCAAGCAAACCTACAAAGAAAGAAACTGGCGACCACCGAACTCCTCCTGGAGGCCAGTGAACGTAAGATCTCATGGGCACTGATCCAGGAGCCGTATGTGGGTGGGGCAAGGAGTATGAAGAGCTACCGTGGCGCGAGAATCTACCAGTGCGAGGTTCATGGAAGTGGGAGGGTGAAGGCAGCGATAGCCGTCTTTGACGATGACCTGGACGTCATCCCCTACCCGAAACTCACCACTAACAACATAGTTGTGGTGGGAATCCGGACCAAAGCCTGGGAAATCGCAGTAGTCTCTTACTACTTTGAGCCAGACCAACCCATAGGGCCATACCTGAACCAGTTGACCAGGATAAAAAGTGAAGTGGCCACCGGTAGATTGCTCATAGGGGGCGACGCCAACGCGAAGAGTACTTGGTGGGGCAGCACTATAGAGGACCCCAAGGGAGAAGAGATGTCCGGGACCCTGGATGAGCTAGGGCTTCAGGTACTGAACACTGGAGATACGCCTACGTTCGATACCGTGAGAGGTGGTAGAACGTTCAAGAGCCACGTAGACGTCACGGCATGTTCGACCTGGTGCATGGCTGGCGGGTCGACACTGGTGCAACGAGCTCGGACCACAATACAATTTTCTTTAATGTAAATGTAGTACGTGAAAAAGGGTCACATATTATTAGGACAACAAGAAAATTTAATACAAGGAAGGCAGATTGGGGAAAATTTAGAGAATCACTAGAAGAATTTAAAACTGAAAACAATCTTAAAGTAGAAAATATTAGGAATGTAGCAAATAAACAAAATTTAGAAGAGTTTATAGTGATATATAGCAATGGGATTCAAAAAGCCTGCGAAAATTCTATCCCTAAAGTTAATAATAAAGTAAAACTTACCTTCCCATGGTGGTCCGAGGAGCTCGCTGCACTGAAGAAGGACGTCACTAGGAAGAAAAACCGCATCCGCAACGCCGCACCGGTCCGGAGAGCGATGGTCATCGACGGGTACCTGGAAGCGAAAGAATTGTATGAAAGTGCAGAAAAACAAGCCCAAACCACTAGCTGGAAGGAATTTTGCAAGAAACAAGATCGCGAAGGAGTATGGGAAGGCATTTACAGGATAATCGGAAGGACCGCCAGGAGGAAAGAAGATCTGACCCTACTTAACGATGGTGCATTCTTAAACCCAAGAGAATCGGCAGCCCTACTAGCAGACACGTTCTATCCGAAAGACACAGCGGAAGAGGATAACGCAGACCACAGGCTCACGAGGGAAGCGGCCAGTAGAATAAACGACCGGCAGCGTGATGAATACCATGACCCGCCGTTTACACCGCTGGAGCTGAAGACAGCCGTGGAAGGTTTTAATCCCAAGAAAGCCCCTGGATCGGATGGATTCACGTCAGACATCTGTAGTCGAGCGATCTACCAGGACCCGGACGTATTCCTTGCCCTTTACAACAAATGCCTAGAATTGGCACACTTCCCGGACCTCTGGAAAGAGGCTACGGTGGTCGTCCTCCGAAAACCGGGCAAGGAAAATTACCAGAGCCCCAAGTCATATAGACCGATAGGTCTCCTGCCGGTCTTGGGGAAGGTCCTGGAGAGGATGGTAGTAGCACGAATGAAATGGCAGCTTGTGCCGCGGTTTAGTACTCGTCAGTTTGGCTTTATGCCCCAGAAGAGCACCGAAGACGCCCTCTATACTTTAATAAAGCACGTACAGGACAAGTTAAGGCTGAAGAAGCTAATTGTCTTGGTGTCATTGGATATAGAGGGGGCCTTCGATAGCGCGTGGTGGCCAGCTATCAAAGTCAGGCTGGCTGAGGAACAGTGCCCGGTGAACACCAGGAGGCTACTGGACAGTTACCTCGACAACAGAAAAGTGAGGGTGAGATACGCCGGGGAAGAATGCACGAGAGAGACAAATAAAGGCTGTGTTCAAGGGTCAATTGGCGGTCCCATACTATGGAATCTTTTACTGGATCCACTGCTGAAGGGTTTGGAGAGGAAGGGCAATTATGTCTAAGCGTTCGCTGACGATATAGTGTTGGTGGTGGATGGGGACACCGCAAGCGAAGTTACCAGAATAACCAATGCAGCCCTCGCCCATGTTCAGAGCTGGGGCGTCAGAAATAAGCTGCGGATAAGCTTAAGTACGACGCACCAGCGCTGAGCATGGCCGGGGTCGACATTGGCCTGGTCAAAAGTATCAAGCTCTTAGGATTGACCATAGACGAGAAGTTAACCTTCAACGACCACGCAACAAACATCTCCAAGCGCGCCGCCGAAATATACAAGCAACTATCTCGAGCGGCCAAAGTCAATTGGGGGTTAAACAGGGAGGTCATACACACCATATACACTGCCACCATAGAGCCGATCATCACGTACGCGGCTGGCGCCTGGGCTCCTGCTACCGTTAAGCAGGGAATACGGAAGCGACTTGCCTCTGTCCAAAGAGGTTTCGTCCAGAAGCTCTGCAAATCCTACCGTACTGTCTCTCTCAATGCCGCATTGGTGCTCTCCGGGATACTTCCCCTAGACCTCCGCATACAAGAGGCAGCTGCCATGTATGCGGTGAGGAGGGGGTCGTCCCAGTTTGTTCCGGATGACAGAGAGATAGAGAGTATGGTGAGGTTTGCAGAAGCCCCTCATCCGGCTATGCAAATGCCCTTGGAGTTCGTGTGCCTCGCTGACCAACAGCAGGTAGACGAAAACAACGTGCAGACAGTGCGAATCTTCACTGACGGCAGTAAGATTGAGGGGAAGGTCGGAGCTGCATTATCCTTATGGGATAATGAAGGTGAAGTCCGGAACCTCAAACTTAGCCTCGCCGCATACTGCACGGTCTACCAGGCGGAACTCCTAGCCATTTGCAAAGCAACGGACGTTATTCTCAAACGCAAAGAGTCGAGCAATGGTTTATACAGCGACTCAATGTCAGCATTGCAGACGCTGGCAAACCATGGCTCCCTTCATCCCCTGGCAGTCCGCGCGCGAGCCAATCTGGCCCATGCCTTGAACCAGAACAAAGCTGTGTCTCTGTTCTGGATCAAGGCCCACGCGGGCCTGCCGGGGAATGAGCGTGCAGACGAGCTGGCGAAGGAAGCAGCATTGTCGTCGCGGAGGAAGCCGGACTACGACCAATGTCCGATTTCATTCATCAGGCGTCAGATCCGAATGGGTTCACTTGGCGAATGGAATCGGAGATATGTGTCGGGCGAGACGGCCTCAGTGACGAAAATGTTTCTTCCCGACGCTATCGCCGCATTCCGTATAGTAAAACAGGTGCAGCCAACAGGAGTCCTAACCCAAGTCCTAACAGGGCGCGGTGGGTTCTCCGAATACTTGAATCGCTTCAAGTGTAAGGGGAGTCCATCGTGCATCTGCGATCCTGATGCAGAAGAATCCATCCCACACATCATCCTAAATTGCCCAGTACACACATTGGAAAGGTATAAGTTGGAACAAAAACTTGGAGTAAAACTCGCTAGGGAAAATATAGGAAATATCATGGCGGGGAAAAGAAGACAAGAGTTTTTAAATTTCTGTATCAAAGCAGCAGAAAAAGTAATAGCACGTAACAAAACAAATATATAATACTATGTTTCATAAAATATTGTACATATTGGTATGTAAACATAGATATAAAATATGTAAGTAGAAATAAGAAAATAGTTTTTTAAAAGTCTGTAAATAGAATAAGTAGAAATAGTATAACATGTATATAAATAAATGTAATAGGTTAAGAAGAGAAAAAGTAATAAAATATGTGTAGAGAGTTATTTTCCCTATAAATAACTAGGAAATAAATAGATAAGAAAGCAGATTAGATAGTAAATGGGAGACCCACCCATAAAAAGACAGAAAGGAGATGGATGTAAGAAAGATAAAGTATGAGGAATGGAAGTGCGAGAGGCATAAAAGAGAGAACTGGTATGAACGAGAACTAGATTTAAATAGGCGCCATCGACTGTCGATAGCGGAGCTAGAGCAAAAAAAAAAAAAACGATAGGAACTTGGAATGTACGTGGCTTAAATCATCCAGGGAAACTTACCATATTGGAACGGGAGGTAGATAGAGTTGATGTAAACATCTGTGGTCTAAGCGAAACACACTGGAAGGGCAGCGGACATTTACTGACGGACCATCACGTCATTTACTATTCTGGTAATGAAAAAAAAATAAAACATCAGCAGAAACAACGGTGTGGGATTTCTAATGCCGATAGATCAGAGAAATTGCGTAATGGGGTATGAGCCGGTAAGCGATCGAATTATCAGCATTAAGATAAAAGCGTCACCGACGAACCTCAACATCGTTCAGGTATACGCCCCTACCTCTACCGCAAGCGACGAGACAATCGAGAAGTTTTATTCCGAATTGGACTCAGTAATAGCAAGAATACCGAATAGAGAAATATTAGTCATTCTAGGCGACCTGAATGCTAAGATCGGAGAAAACGCTGACCAACTAAGCAAATGCAGCGGAAAATTTGGGCTCGGAAAACGCAATGAACGAGGTGAACGCTTACTGCAATTCGCTTTAGAAAATGACCTGCTGATAGCTAATAGTATTTTCCAACACCACCCTCGAAGGCTGTACACCTGGGTATCGCCTGATGGAAAATCTCGAAACCAGATCGACTACATCATGATACGATCACGATGGAGATCTTCCATAAAAATGCCCATACATTACCTGGGGCCTCTTGCGGATCCGACCACCAACTTTTGATCTCGAAGCTAAAGCTCAAACTGACAGCAGCAAGAACCATCAAGAAAGCGAAGAAATTCGAAGTTACAGATGTTTCGAGTTTTGCTTCGATTATGAAGCGCAACTGGTCACAATGGTCAGAGGTGGACCCGACAAATGAAACATCCGATGCTCTATGGGTCCGCGCTAAATCGCTCATCGTTTCTGCGGTTTCGGAACTGACACCACCAATTAAAACCCACAAGAAACAACACTGGATGACTGATGACACCTTCAAACTCGTCGAAAAACGCTAGAAGATGAAAGCAGCGGGAGCTGATATCAAAGATCTTAATAAAATCTCAGCAAAGATTCAGCTAAAATGCAGACAAGATCATAATGACTATCTACGCAGTATCTGTCAACAAGTCGAGACGCATGCAGACAGGTATCAATCAAAAGACTTATACCACAAGATCCGTCTCATAACAAGAACACTGCCGTCTAAAACCTGGGCTATTGAAGATCACAACGGCCAGATAGTCACTGAACTGGACCAAATTTCGAAAGTTTGGAGGCACTACTGTCAGTCCTTGTTTGAAGATCCTCAGTCGCATAATTTTACATCCACAGAGCTTACGAGTGATATGTTGGAGCCCGATATTCTTGAATCAGAAGTAAGAGCCGCTATTCAACATCTTAAGAATGGGAAGGCCACAGGGAAAGATGGAATTCCAATCGAAACCATTCGAGCAATGGGAGAACATGGCGTTCATATCTTCTGCACCATTTGTAACAAGATATGGCTCTCAGGCAAATGGCCTTCAGAATGGGCTCACACAGTTTTCACTCCTCTCCACAAAAAGGGTTCGACTAAGAAATGTGGCAAATTTCGACTCATTGCCCTCATAACACACGCGAGTAAAATAATGCTACACATTATCAACGAGCGAGTGAAAGCATACTTGTCTAGAGAAATTGCGCCATAACAAGCCGGTTTTGTAAAAGGCAAGGGGACCGTGAACAGATTCTTATTGTTCGTCAGATTATCGAAAAAGCTCGAGAATTCAACAAACCGACTTACATATGCTTCGTTGATTTTTCCAAAGCGTTTGACTCGGTAAAATGGCCAACACTGTGGAAAACACTGCTGGACATGGGTACACCACAACACCTCGTGCACTTGCTCAGGGGACTTTACGAAGGGGGAACGGCATCAGTGCGGACAGATGACCTCTTCTCAGATACTTTTCATCCAAGGGCGGGTGTGCGACAAGGATGCATAATTTCACCTTTGCTACACTTACTAACACTTACTTACTAACACACTTACTAACATCTATACAGAGCTAATCATGCGAATCACATCGGAACATAACCAAGCCACCAAAATCAGGCTCATGAGAACGCTCGTATTCCCCATCTTCCTTTACGCGGCAGAGACGTGGACAGTGCGTGAGTTGGAAAAGGGGAAGATAGATGCTCTGGAGATGTGGTGCTGGAGGAAGATGCTTGGCATATCGTGGACAGAGTTCCGCACCAATGTGTCCATACTTCAGGAGCTCGGCGTCACAAGGCGCCTATCGACCATAATACAGACGCGCATACTACAATACTTTGGCCATTTCTCTAGACGCGATAACAACTCTATAGAGCGGCTAGTTGTACAGGGAAAAGTGGAGGGCACCAGATTGCGCGGCCGATCACCTATGCGCTGGACCGATCAGGTGAAATCCGCAGTGGGTAGCTGGGTGTCAGACTGCACCAGAGAGTCTGCTAACAGAGAGAGATGGCGGGAGATCGTGAAAAAAGCTGTGTCCGCCTCTAATGTGGACGGCTCAACGTGACCACGACCCCTCTGCCAAGAGCGAATCGACAGAGAAGAAGAAGAAGATCTGTGACAACACAGATGGCGCTTATGTGTAGTTGTTGTAGTGACTTGCTAATTTTGATTGTTTACTTTCTGTGTTTGGAGTAATTTATGAGACCGAAACGCTGGTACCTGAGGGACACTGTGGATGATTGTCGGTCCGGGGATAATTGTTCTGACCTTCAACAGTTCATAAAGACTTGTATTTCAGAGTTTTGTCGGTATCACAATAATAACATAAAGTGCACTGTTTCGAGTTCGATCATAACACTGATTAGTTTAATAGAGTTATTTAACACTAATGACTATCCTCTAGCAAACTCAGCACTCACTTTTAACTTTTTCTATTTTTAAAGTTTAAACACAGAGTAACTTTCAAAGAAACCGTCGGTGTCGCCCTCTTGTGGCGAGGATATACAACTCTAATCGTTTTTTTTTGCATACGATTACAAATTAATATAAATGTAAAGTCATTTGAAAGGTAAATCGCAGGGTTTTTACTTAAAAACAAAACTGAAACTTAAACTTTTTAAAGCAATTTCACTTTTTTGGCTAACGATACATATGAAAATTGCATAGTTTTTTTTTCTTATTCTTTATTGCACACTTAACAATAAATACATAAAAAGAATACAGACAGTTTATGTACAATGGCGAGCTTAACCCAGAATTGGGTTCTCTTACAGCCAACCTTAAAGCCATAGAGAGATTCGATAGTGGTAGGGTAGATTCAAAAAAAGTGCACAACAAACATTAATAACCAAACAAAAATATATATATGTCGGAAGGCGCCGAAACATCAGAATGGCACTATTGTCCGACATCAGTTAGGGTAATCGTACAAAGAGATAACTCAAACAAACTCAAAACTCAAACGTTTATTCAAATTAGTCAGAACAAAAGACAGCCCCCAAAACGCCCGCCCTTCGCCACTTCCTATGTGTTTTGGCTGGGGAGAAGAAGTGGCGGAACAAACTCAACACATGTCTGTCTGTTAGGTTAGAAGAACCTTTACACTTTAATTTCAAAAGACACTTTACACACTTTACAATATGGATCTACAACGGTACTACAACACTAGGCAATAACACTAGGTTCACTACACGTAACGAAAGGCAGTTTCGAGATGTGCGCAGCACGACGATTCGACCAAGACTGAGCTCCGTCGACGCCACGCCGACCACCACGACTCTGCCAAGCGCGCCAAAATGTTGTTTCACCGGATACGCCACCAGAGGGCGCGCTTGCGTGACGTTTAGTGTCCGTACTAATGACAGTCTTCGACACGGCCATCCTGCATATACCCACGTCCTCGTGGGTTTAATCTGCAACAACACAAACACAGCACAGTACGTTTGCCTCGGCCACTCCTGACCACAACAGTAACTCTCGATCTTTGTTTTCCTTCTCTCAAGGAATTTAAAACAAACTTCAAATGGCCTCAATTAGGTCTTTAACAAAAAATCTAGGAGACAAATAGTTCTCAAAAGCTATACCTAGAGCAACCGAGTACCAAACTCTCACAGGTAACAAATCAAACTCTACATTTCATAAAATCAATAACCAGAACTCTAGGTCTCTCATTCATGGACTATGGCTACTATTAGCCCACACACAGGACCGCCAGTCAACCACTTGACTTTCTATGATCTCTACAAGACCCGACCTCCGCCAGGGTTAAGCGCGTACCGCACATCCACTGTCTACTCTTCCACCGAGAGATTCCGACTTCTAACGGACCACACGAACTAAGAACCTAAGTTTTTACTGTTCTGAATTTTCATCGACTTTGAATGGTACTTAGCCCTCTGGCATCTTCCTAATCCGGTTAATGACTTTTAATCGATTTTAACTTTAACTAAATCGAGCGATATGATCCAGCTACTAATCGGAAAGAAAACATTGACAATAATCTAAAACAGTAAGGTGTGACAGAATAGAAGTCACAAATCAGTCACGATTATTGACCAGCTCCAGAAGAAGCTCAAAGTTCGAATTACAACATTTTCTACTTGGTTATCGTGCAGTTTGTCTGGTCAATCTAAACATTTTCAATGCAATAGAACGCTTTCACCTTGTGCGATGTCCTGCCGCAATTCATACGGCCTCCGCGACGAATCCGGGATTTGCAGCGCGCCGCTTTATATAAGGTGCTGCTTTATACAAGACACACAATGACGGTAGCGCCGTCACGGCCATGCTGACATACGCTCGTCCTCGAGCGACTTCTGAGCAACTGAGAACAAGACAGCAAACTGCAGCATGCTGACGTGCGGGCGCCCTCGCACGCGCACCGCCTTGCCTTTAAATATCTGGAGAAAAGAAAACAACGCTCGATTATCCTGACAATATTATCTAGTCCGGTCCAAATTGACCCTTTAACATTATAGTAGTTATTTTCTAGGGGCTAGGCCGGAATAATCATTCCCTGTAGCTCTTGCTAGACCGGAATTCTTATTCCCTGTAGTTTTTTTTTTCTAGACCGGAATTGTTATTCCCTATAGGTTTTGCTAGACCGGAATTGTTATTCCCTTTAGCTTTTGCTAGACCGGAATTGTTATTCCCTGTAGCTTATGCTAGACCAGAATTGTTATTCCCTGTAGCTTTTGCTAGACCGGAATTGTTATTCCCTGTAGCTTTTGCTAAACCATGCCATTTTTTTTTACTTTCTTTTTTACCTTTTTTGTTTTTTTTTTTCTCTTTTTTTTTCACAAAATCTCACACAGTCTACACAAAATAGTTAGTCACCAGAACCTACGACCCGTTAAGGCCAGCTCTTAACATGACTCATTATGTCACACGTCGTGGAATATTGACCCAGAGAGCCAGTTCCTAACAGTCAGTTACACCAGTCACGTGTCAGGGCAGTCCCCAAGATTTGTCACACTTGTCACATGTCATGAAACAGCGGCCCTGCGAGCCAGTTCAGTTAGTTACGTTAAGTTAGCCACCAATCATCACTTTCTGAAGTCATGTCAGTCGAACATCATGATCGTTTCTGAAGTCGTGTCATATAACTATAGGTCAAAGAACATAAATTGAAATTCGTCACTGTCAAGGTCATTATCAGATGACATCTTATACCTTCCATGATCGTGAGCCGCCGTCTCGGCCGTCCTTAGTTGCATTAGAAGTCACAGTAGTAAAATAAACCCACAAGGTTCACATTCACTCTCTCCTCCCGTCTCCATACTACAAAAATAATAACAAAACAGATAACCTGATCGTGACGTAGAGATAAACCTCGTCATCTCTGCCACAAACCCATCAACGGTCCGCCATATCGTTACCACTGCAGTGTCAAGCGACGTCTCGGCTTCTAGAAGTGCAGACAAAGCCAGCATACGCAGCATGTGCAGCAACACCTCACACGGCAGTCTCTTAGTCGACCTCGTTCTGTTCTCCAGGCTCGGTTCACCTAAAATGATATCTGTTAAGCCATAAATAGAAAGTGCTTAGGCAACCGATCAAATATTGACAACATATGGGTCAGCAACTGACCTTCTGGTTACGCAAGATTGTAAGACCTACACACATGTTACAGATTTAAAGAAATAGCAATCACTATTTAAATGAAACTAGATACATTTATGCTAAGCACGAAATCAAAGAAAGATCGAATTGCTAGTCAGACTCGTAAATTACTAAATCATTACAGCTACGGTTGTCATTCAAATCAACGCCTTCTACTCTCTAGGCTTCACATGACCGTTGTGTCATAGGTACAGCTTAACACAATAAAAACAACAGTACCGCAGACTTTACACAGGTCTCTTCTTGGTCACCCCGATGCCATCACACAGGCCAACGGGTCTTTTCCAAGTCACCCCGGTATCCATCATTGGTACAACTTAGCGCAACGAAATTACAAAGTATGTGAATGTAACACCTTACCAAAATCCATAGTCTGATGCACAATTCAATCAATCAATGACATAGAAACTAACTATAGGATATTGATAAGATCAGGTAACTAATAATTTTCAACTCTGGGATCAAACCTTGGTTCACGGTTTCTGATTCTGATGATCTACGATTCCACTAATTAATAAGCGCAGTGGGAGCGCAATTAACGAGACTGAAACTGCCTCTCAAGTTTATAAATGTCGTAAGACAAATAACCTCAACATAAAGCAAAAATGGATCGGTTTCACCGGGTTTCCACTCATAGCGCATAACGTTGCGCACATCGCTATGGTGCGCAGTTCAGCAAGGCTTTCGCGGACGTGAAGCCACGTAGATGCACGAGCACCAACACTCCGACCTCACGATGACACGTCAGGCTCCTGGCAGCTGGGATGCTCCGCAGTAATTTTGTCGCCAGATTGCACAATAACCACCGTCATTGTTGAAACATGAAAAAAAAGACAGATTCGGTTAATTTTCTAGCATACCCTCAATAACTAGCTTGACATGTAATAATGGAAAACGATACCATTACCATAACCGTGGTTACCATACTTGTGCCTCGTGCACTCAGAAATCCAGAAAGTTTGTCTTCACGTGGCGAATTCTTTCGAAACTAATCCACCATCGACCGCCACACATCACTCCAAACGAGCACATCACTTTTTCACTTTTTGAACACGTGGGCATGGCAATCCTTAACACATGTGGGCATTCTGATTGCATCCCACTTCTGATGTCGGAAGGCGGCGAAACATCAGGATGGCACTATCATCCGACATCAGTTAGGGTAATCGTACAAAGAGATAACCCAAAGAAACTCAAACAAACTCAAAACTCAAACGTTTATTCAAATTAGTCAGAACAAAAGACAGCCCCCGAAACGCCCGCCCTTCGCCACTTCCTATGTGTTTTGGCTGGGGAGAAGAAGTGGCGGAACAAACTCCCCAGCAACACATGTCTGTCTGTTAGGTTAGAAGAACCTTTACACTTTAATTTCAAAAGACACTTTACAATATGGATCTACAACGGTACTACAACACTAAGCAATAACACTAGGTACACTACACGTAACGAAAGGCAGTTTCGAGATGTGCGCAGCACGACGACTCGACCAAGACTGAGCTCCGTCGACGCCACGCCGACCACCACGACTCTGCCCAGCGCGCCAAAATGTTGTTTCACCGGATACGCCACCAGAGGGCGCGCTTGCGTGACGTTTAGTGTCCGTACTAATGACAGTCTTCGACATATATATATGTTGGAGATAGATCAATTACCACTGTGGATATCCGAACAAAAATGTGACAGATAGATGTCAATGTCAATCACCGTTGTCTGTATCCAAACGAAAATAAAAAAAAAAACAACAATGTATGACCATAGATTAAAAATGGTTCGCGCCCCGGTGCGTGAACAATAGTAATATCCAAATGAATGTTTTGATTCTTTTATTATCGATTATTATTAAGTAATCTTGCCAATTTATTGTCTAATAAATCAAAACTAGATTTATAAAGTACTCAGTAAACATGTGAATTGAATTTGGACTACCTATCTGGGGGCACGGCAGTGCCCCAGCCAAGTCTCGAGCAAAACGGGCACGGCCGTACCATCTTTTCTCGAAGCGATTCGCGGCTGTTTCGCCCCCCCTATATCTTCGACGTGGACAAAGCTAGGAGTTTAGGTTTTCGGTGAATAATAGTAGGCAGTAGAACAAGCTTAAGTTCGAAATTACATGCCAATTGAAATAATAGTTTAGGAGTTACGGTCGATCAAAGTTACACCATTTTGTCACTCACTGACTCACTGACTCACTGACAGATCATCAAAAATCTAAGGTACTTCTAGCAGACTTAGAAACTTCAAATTTTGCAACAAGATAGGTCATTAGCCATATATAAAGGAAAAATTATAAAAACGTTAAAAAATAATATGCCATAGAAAACAATTTTATATTTGCGGTTTGGCAAGAACATTATGTATGGATTTTGACTGCATTGTTAACTTTGTTCGTTGTTTAAGTACCTATTCAATTGGATGAATACATACATAGAATAGAAAAGAATAATATACATGTAATACATAGACTATCATTAATACAAATTAATACATAAAGTTCATAATTCATTAAATTAATAAAGCTAAAACTCCATTGTATTGCGATAAATATTGTATGCGCGCTCGATAGATGGCGTTGTACCTCTCTGAATCGCGCTATGGTTTCGTTACAAAGCGCAGTCTAAGTAGTACTTCAAAAATAATTCGATAATTTTCATTTGATCCATCTGTCTATGAAAAACCATTTCGAAACTAAAAAATATTGTAGTGATAATTGATATTCGAAGAACTTTACGTGTTATTTAGTTTAGTTTAGTTATAGTTTGTAAGTTAGTAGATAATCAAATTTAGTAATGACCACTCATATGAACTTTGTGCTGTTAAAACCAAATTTGAAATTATATGTAGAGCGTATGTTCATCGGGAACAATTCCCCATATGCATAGCTTATGCTATAACCATACATAAGAGTCAGGGGCTGAGCCTAAACAATGCAATGATGGATATAGGTTCTTCAGTCTGTGGTCAAGCATACGTGGCCCTTTCAAGAGTGACTAGTTTGGGTGGATTACATTTAATAAATGTGAATTTTAGTAGTATCAAAGCTCAGGAGACAGCAATAGCTGAATATAATCGACTCCGAAGTATATATCGCCCAGACTTATCTACCTTAGAAGTAACGAAGCCTTAGAGAAGAAACAAAAGAGATAGAGATAGAGAATGGGTTCTAAGCAAAGCAGTAGCTGAAGTCCAAGAAATTATGAGGTCTCCTAAAAAAAAAGAAAGAAATACACTTACAAAAAATAAATGAGATCCCACCAAAAACATTAAATGTAAAAAAAAGCCAAGTCTCTCGATGCAGTCTTTCCATCGTAAAAAGTTTTGAGATCTCATAGAAGCCAAGTCCTATTCAAAATATTTTGTAATTATAAATCAACATTTAGTAATTGTATCAATAGTTTTCTTTATATAATAATTATAGTGACTTGGCAATGAGCTTACGCCGCTGTACGGACTGTGACCTTAGGGTCTGTTCGTTTCGCCATATTATTTACAAACATACTTTGTATGTGGGTGGCTTACGCCGCTGTACGAACTGTGACTGTAAAGTCTGTTCGTGTCGCCATATTATTTACTAACATACTGTGTACTAGCTTCTGCCCGCGACTTCGTACGCGGATCCTGTCTCTTATGCCAGCGACGGGGTTAGCAAAATCAAAGATCTGAATCGTCTGATATTGAATTTTAAGGGCCGGTGACTTGTAAACAACGGAATACGCATAGCCATTAGAAACGTTCCATATATTTAATTTTTGTACTTCAACGGCAAAAGCACAGCAGACTAAACAAAACGCTGAGAACTGAAGCGCAATAGGCGTGACCATAGGGATAAAAGTAGTGATTCTAATTAGTCCGCATTTATGTTGTGTGTGGCAAAAATATTACACGTATTATTACGTAAAAAAACATTAAATGTTACTGAGACGACAAAGTCGTGATGACTTAGTGGAAGTTGTGGTGGTTTAGTGGGTAGAGAACCAATCTCTCAAGTATGAGCGTGCGTCTTTGATTCCAGGTCTGGCAAGTACCTGCCAATGCAACTTTTCTAAGTTCGTATGTACTTTCTATGTATGTATATTTTGGATACCAATGACCGTTATTTGGAGGGGATGTTAAACTGTAGGTTCCGGCTGTCATTGAACATTCTTGGCAGTCATTATGGGTAGTCAGAAGCCAGTAAATCTGACCAGTTTTACCAAGGGGCGTAGGGTTGAGCGGTTAACCGGTTTGTGGAGGTCAGATAGGCAGTCGCTCCTTGTAAAACACTGGTACTCAGTTGCATCGTGACTGGAAGTCGACCCTAACATAATTGGGACAAAGGCACTTGAGATAATAACGACAATAATAATGAGATATAAGCACCGCAGGGCATTTGAGGCTGATGACGGGGAGTAGCGACCCCGCGAGGAATATATACTGAATTCTCCAGGGAGAGTATACTGTCCCCCATCTCTGGCCTGTCGGAGTGAACCATGACGGGGGTAGGTCTCACGCCTCTGGCTTGGCTTGACCGTCCAGAGTGGAATCGCTAGAGCAGGGTTAGTAGCCCTGCTCGGAGGATAGGTGCCTCGTGGTAAGTGACCCACAGGGAGCGCGTAATCTGCGTTTGAAATCCGCCGAGTTATCCTCACACTTCAGCCGCTCATGTCCCTGTTGCCCTCCTAGTCTCCACCTGCCATTTTTACATGTATCTAATACATTGTCATCGGCAGGTGCCATAGTTCCCGTAGTTTCCCCATTCCTAGTCCATTAGCATCCCATCACAATAGCCCCAGTAGTATTCATCCACAGTTAGCAATGGTATAGCACAGAACCGGGGATTGACTTTTTTTTTTAACGACGTCCACCGGGGATTGTCCTTGGGTTCATTTCTATAGTGTATAAAGGGATAATCGTCGCTTTTGTGTCACCATTTCATTAAAGTTGTCTCGAAAGGGCTTCAGCATGTTGGCTTCGGCGTCACGTTTGCCTCCCGAAAATTCGGAATTCTGTAGTCCCGAGGTCTGGAAGAGACATACAAAATAATAATGATATATATATAATGCAACAAATTCGGAGAGTGGGGGCTCGTGACGCCACGTCTAGGTATGTAAAATTTGTACTAAGGAGTGACTTAACACAAAATTCAAGCGTGTTATATCTTCGTTATTGTCTTGTTTGTGTGAGAGAGAAATGACAAAATACGTGTCCATTATTTTAGGGTTATCTAAAAGACGGACTAATTACTTTTTTTGATTCACCATACCTATTTCATATCATTCATTTCTATACATTTCAAGTGTAGTATTGCTCTTGAAGTTCCACATCAGGTGTTCCAGATCTTCGATGTTTATACGTCAACAGAGAGTGCTTATCAGATTGAACAACTTTTGCTAAAACGTCATACCTCTATATGCTATAGTCTAGCTGGGCCCCTGGAGTTCCACATCAGGTGTTTTAGATCTTCAATTTGTATAAGTCAATAGAAAGTGCTTATCAAATTGAACAACTTTTGCTAAAACGTCATACCTGTATATGGTATAGAGAAGCTGGGCTCTTGGGGTTCCACATCAGGTGTTCCAGATCTTCAAATTTATTATCTCAGCTGAAAATGCTCATCATATGAAACAATTTTTGCCATGGCACCATTTTTGTATCTCTTATAGTTTTGTTGGTCTGTTGGTGTTCTGCATCAGGTCTTCAAGTTTCGAAGATAAATTATAGCCTATATGTTGACCAGGATTAATACTGACACAACAAAGAAAAAATCATTGAAATCGGTTCAGTAGTTCCGAAGATTAGCGTGTACAAACAAACAGACATACAGACATACAGACAGATTTTTTTTTTTGGATTTGTGCTCCATTACTGTTTCTAAACCCCACCCAATTATTATTTTTTTAATATATTCAATGTACAGACACAGTTTTTTTACAGATTTATTATATGTATAGATGTGGGTAGCCTATGCCACTGTACGAACTGTGACCGTAAGGTCTGTTCGTGGTCTACTTAATTTATAGTTTTAAACTGTGTATACTGTGTGGATTATTATTTTGTGTAATTAAACATTGTTATTTTGTATTAGTCTTGTCTATCCCAATAAAATGGGGACTCCAAACCCTGATGGTGTACCGCTCGGCGCTGATCCTGATCCTACATATATATAAAATAACAATATACTAAACATATATATGTAGTAAAACTACACAATACATAAACATAATACATATAAAAATATATCTATACATATAATAAATCTGTAAAAAAAGTGTGTCTGTACATTGAATATATTAAAAAAATAATAATTGGGTGGGGTTTAATTTGTGCTCCATTACTGTTTCTAAACCCCACCCAATTATTATTTTTTTAATATATTCAATGTACAGACACACTTTTTTTACAGATTTATTATATGTATAGATAATAATTGGGTGGGGTTTAGAAACAGTAATGGAGCACAAATCCAAAAAAAAAATTTTGTCTGTATGTCTGTATGTCTGTTTGTTTGTACACGCTAATCTTCGGAACTACTGAACGGATTTCAATGATTTTTTCTTTGTTGTATCAGTATTAAGCCTGGTCAACATATAGGCTATAATTTATCTTCGAAACTTGAAGACCTGATGCAGAATACCAACAGACCAACAAAACTATAAGAGATACAAAAATGGTGCCATGGCAAAAATTGTTTCATGTGATGAGCATTTTCAGTTGAGATAATAAATTTGAAGATCTGGAACACCTTATGTAGAACCCCAAGAGCCCAGCTTCTTTGTACCATATACAGGTATGACGTTTTAGCAAAAGTTGTTCAATTTGATAAGCACTTTCTATTGCCTTATACAAATTGAAGATCTAAAACACCTGATGTGGAACTCCAGGGTCCCAGCTAGACTATAGCATATAGAGGTATGACGTTTCAGCAAAAGTTGTTCAATCTGATAAGCACTCTCTGTTGACTTATAAAAATTGAAGATGTAAAACACCTGATGTGGAACTTCAAGAGCAATACTACACTGTCTTAAAATGTATAGAAATGAATGTTATGAAATAGGAATGGTGAATCAAAAAAAGTAATTAGTCCGTCTTTTAGATAACCCTAAAATAATGGACACGTATTTTTTCTTTTCTTCTTCTCACAAACAAATAATAACGAAGATATAACACGCTTGAATTTTGTGTTAAGTCACTGCTTAGTACAAATTTTACATACCCAGACGTGGCGTCACGAGCCCCCACTCTCCGAATTTGTTGCGTTATATGTTATTATTATTTTGTATGTCTCTTCCAGACCTCGGGACTACAGAGTTCCGAATTTTCGGCAGGAAAACGTGGGGCCGAAGCCAACACGCTGAAGCCCTTTTGAGACAACTTTAATGAAATGGTGACACAAAACCGACGATTATCCCTTTATACACTATAGAAATGTACTCAAGGACTATCCCCGTTTCAGTGCTAAACTGTTGCTACCTATGGATGAAAACTACTTGGGCTATTGTGATTGAGATGCTAATGGACTAGGAATGGGGAAACTACGCGAACTATGGATACCTGCCGATGACAATGTATTAGATACATGTAAAAAATGGCAGGTGGAGACTTAGACTCAGACCCCCGGGAATCAGTAACTGAATAGCAACAAGAGGGCAACAGGGACATCATGAACGACTGAAGTGTGAGGATACCTCGGCGGATTTTAAACGCAGATTACGCGCTCCCTGTGGGTCACTTACCACGAGGCACCTATCCTCCGAGCAGGGCTACTAACCCTGCTCCAGCGACTCCACTCTGGACGGCCAAGCCAAGCCAGAGGCGTGAGACCTACTACCGTCATGGTTCACTCCGACCGGCCGGAGATTGGGGACAGTATACTCTCCTTGGAGGACTCAGTATATATAGCCCCGCGGGGTCGCTACTCTCCGTCTGATGACGTCAGATGTCCTGCGGTGCTTATATCTCATTATTATTGTCGTTATTATCTCAAGAGCCTTTATCCCAATTATGTTAGGGTCGACTTCCAGTCACGATGCAACTGAGTACCAGTGTTTTACAAGGAGCGACTGCCCATCTGACCTCCACAACCCGGTTACCCGCTCAACCCAACACCCCTTGGGTAAAACTGGTCAGACTTACTGGCTTCTGACTACCCATAACGACTGCCAAGACTGTTCAATGACAGCCGGAACCTACAGTTTAACATCCCCTCTAAATAACGGTCATTGGTATCCAAAATATACGTAGGAAGAAAATACGAACTTAGAAAAGTTGCATTAGCAGGTATTTGCCAGATCTGGAATCAAAGACGCACGCTCATACTTGAGAGATTGGTTCTCTACCCACTAAACCACCACGACTTCCACTAAGTCATCACGACTTTGTCATCTCAGTAACATTTAATGTTTTTTACATAATAATACGTGTAATATTTTTGCCACACACATCTTAAATGCGGACTAATTAGAATCACTACTCTTATCCCTATGGTCACGTCTATTGCTGTTCAGTTCTCAGCGTTTCGTTTAGGTAGTCTGCTGTGCTTTTGCCGTTGAAGTACAAAAATTAAATTTACGGTACGTTTCTGTTGTAATGGCTATGCGTACCTATTCCGTTGTTTTCAAGTCAACGGGCCCTTAAAATTCAATATCAGACGATACAGATCTTTGATTTTGCTGACCCCGTAGTCGCTGGCATAAGGGACAAGATCCGCGTACGAAGTCGCGGGCAGAAGCTATCATAAATAAGCTGGAAGTACCTCCAAGCGGTGAAGGCGGTAATAGTTTAGGATAGACTTTCAATGGTGATGGTATATCATCGTCAATTTTACCCTTTTACTACAAAACTTTATAGAATGAATGTTCGAGTTTTAATGCTATTTGAGTGTTGTATTATTTTCCATTTATCTTCGTGACAGGGTAGCTTACTCAGTAACGCGGGGGCGAGGGGGCAGTCAGCTAGATTTTAATTGATCAGGTATCTTCTTCACAATGAAACTATTACCATGGCTAGAAAGAGGTCGAACTAAGAAAATGCGGACTAATTAGAATCACTACTTTTATCCCTATGGTCACGCCTAGTGCGCTTAAGTTCTTATCGTTGACGTACAAAAGTTAAATATGTGGAACCTTTCGAATGATTTTGCGTATTCCGTTTTCCCATCAACGGGCCCTTAAAATTCAACATCAGACGATTCAAATGTCTTTGATTTTGCTGACCCCGTAGTCGCTGGCATAAGGGACAGGATCCGCGTACGAAGTCGCGGGCAGAAGCTAGTATTATATATATGTCGCAGTGATATGATAAAAACGGGGATTTGATCAATTCCCTAAGGGATATGATCAAATCACGGAGGATGTTAAAATAACAACACGATGTTATCTTTTCCCTAAACAAATCTAGTGAATTGAACAAATCCCTAAATTGGTTCAGTGAAATGACAAAAAACATGTCAGTGTCTTGTGCCTGTAAGAAATTCCTTTATGTAATTCACGATGCCACAAATCAGCTACATGTTTTAATAAGTGATTATTACAAATAGGCATATCATACGCAACTAAAATATTTTTTTATTTTTTAAAGAAAATTTATTCATTCTTTCAAAAATTTTTTTTTTGTTCTGAGTAATGGTGATTTTTTATATCAATTTTTCCTTGTTATCATTATCGCCCACACACCTGATTATCATAATTATGTAGGTATATCTTACCAAATAAACCTTTAAAATATCAAAGCAAAATTATTTTTGTCATTTCACTGAACCAATTTAGGGATTTGTTCAATTCACTAGATTTGTTTAGAGAAAAGATAAAATCGTGTTGTTATTTTAACATCCTCCGTGATTTGATCATATCCCTTAGGGAATTGATCAAATCCCCGTTTTCATCATATCCCTGCGACATATATATACGAATCATATATGTCGGAAGGCGCCATCAGGATGGCTGGCACTATCGTCCGACATCAGTTAGGGTAATCAAGCAAAGAGATAAATTTGGATCTACAACGCTAGGCAATAACACTAGGTACGCTAGACGTGACGTAGGGTAGTAACGCCACGAACACTCGATGAAGACTCGACCAAGACTGAACTAAGACTGAGCTCCGCGGACGCCGCGCTGACCGCCACGACTCCGCCAAGCGCGCCAAATTGTTGTTTCACCGAAAACGCCACCAGAGGGCGCGCTTGCGGCTCGTTCAGTGACCGTACTATTGACTATCTCCGACACGGCCATAACTGACATACACACGTCCTCGTGTGGCTACACATTGTACCTGGTGACAGAAGAAAACAAAACTGGAGTAACTTTTCAGCTCGGCCTACCTGACTACACGAGTAGGAATGACAAAATAATTTTAAACAAAATAGAAACGAAATATTTAGAAAGAATGCCACAATCTTAAAATCAATCGAAATCAGATCACACAATCTCGAATCAATGCACCATGTAAATGATCCAGACAGACCTAAGTCAATCAGGAATCGATAGGCTCCAGTCCTTCTCACTGGGCGTGTCAAAGATGAAAAATGATCAGTCCTTCTGACTGATATGATTTAGAATGATCAGTCCTTCTGACTGATATGATTTAGAATGATCAGTCCTTCTGACTGATATGATTTAGAATGATCAGTCCTTCTGACTGATATGATTTAGAATGATCAGTCCTTCTCACTGATAAGTTGTCACAATGACGATATCTTTGACACAAGCATTCCAGTCCTTCTCACTGGAACACTCCTAGGGTCTACCCAAGGGATATCAGTCCTTCTCACTGATATGGTAAGGTAGGAATTGCATCTGAACAATGAACTTTGCAATGGAATTAGTAGCATTAACTTGAAATAAAATCAGCGAAATCAATTCGCACAAAATCAGTCGCAATCATCAGTCAGATACAATTATCATGCGTGCACTAATTAGAGTTCGATGAAGTACCAAATTAACAGCAACTAAATCTAATTCAGTTGGAATCTCAGCTTGGGGCATCCTTCTAATGCGGTCGTGGACATACTCGTAGGTTCTATTACCAGTTAAGGATTTCAAAACATAGCGATCGCCTTCAAGTAACACAAGAACTTTAAATGACCCTTTAAACTTAGAGTCAAGTTTAACTGGATTGCGCTCTTCATTTTTTTATTTTTTTATTTAATTTTCTAACCTTCAATCTAGCTTGACATTTAACAATGGAAACGATACCATTACCATAACCGTGGTTACCATACTTGTACCTTCGCTGAAATTCTTAATTCAAATTATCGACGTTCCATTTTTTTTTGTTAGTGGGTAGAAATTTATCTTCGCATGGCGAATTCGAAACGCATATGGGCATTTGGATTGCATCCCACTTCTGATGTCGGAAGGCGCCATCAGGATGGCTGGCACTATCGTCCGACATCAGTTAGGGTAATCAAGCAAAGAGATAAATTTGGATCTACAACGCTAGGCAATAACACTAGGTACGCTAGACGTGACGTAGGGTAGTAACGCCACGAACACTCGATGAAGACTCGACCAAGACTGAACTAAGACTGAGCTCCGCGGACGCCGCGCTGACCGCCACGACTCCGCCAAGCGCGCCAAATTGTTGTTTCACCGAAAACGCCACCAGAGGGCGCGCTTGCGGCTCGTTCAGTGACCGTACTATTGACTATCTCCGACATATATATATCAATATGTCGGAGATAGATCAATTACCACTGTGGATATCCGAACAAAAATGTGACAGATAGATGTCAATGTCAATCACCGTTGTCTGTATCCAAACGAAAAAAAAAAAAAAAAACAACAATGTATGACCATAGATTAAAAATGGTTCGCGCCCCGGTGCGTGAACAATAGTAATATCCAAATGAATGTTTTGATTATTTTATTACCGATTATTATTAAGTAATCTTGCCAATTTCTTGTCTAATAAATCAAAACTAGATTTATAAAGTACTCTGTAAACATGTGAATTGAATTTTTGACTAGATACTTATTATAATAAGAGAAACTAAGTGGATTTTGTCAATATCAACAATAACGTGTTATTTTGATTATTTTAACGTTTAACTGCGATTGTTTAATTACGATAATCATTCTTGGACAATTTAACAACTTTGCAATGTAAAAGTCTAGTAAGATTCTAGTTAGATTAAGCTAAATCTTAATAATGTTGTATCAAGTAAACGCTTGGCGCGCTTTCGCGCGCTTTGGACAGAGTTGTTGCGGAGAGGGGTCATTGTTCGAACGTCCTATAAAAGGCCATGCATTTGATGACGAAATCAGTCTATCTTCGGATTAGACTCATTATAGAGCTCCTGCTCCCGACAAAACTGTCGGTTTCCTTGGTACAGCCTCACTGTATATTCACATAGCTGTATTGGCATACGATACACTTTGTACTTGGGTGGCTTACGCCGCTGTACGGACTGTGACCCTAGTCTAGGGTCTGTTCGTTTCGCCATATTATTTACAAACATACTTTGTATGTGGGTGGCTTACGCCGCTGTACGAACTGTGACTGAAAAGTCTGTTCGTGTCGCCATATTATTTACTAACATACTGTGTATGTGGGTGGCCTATGCCACTGTACGAACTGTGACCGTAAGGTCTGTTCGCGGTCTACCTAATTTATTGTTTGCAACTGTGTATACTGTGTGGATTATTATTTTGTGTAATTAAACATTGTTATTTTGTATTCAAGTCTTGTCTATCCCAATAATGTAGCGCGGCGGTCACCGCCGGTGCCGGACGTGTGCGAGAGCAGGCTCTCCACAGTACCTGGCGTGTCCGCTGGAGGGCGCCACAGTGTCGTGCACAGTGTCGCACGGCGGCGAGCGCAGTCAGTAGCGCGGCGGTCACCGCCGGTGCCGGACGTGTGCGAGAGCAGGCTCTCCACAGTACCTGGCGTGTCCGCTGGAGGGCGCCACAGTGTCGTGCACAGTGTCGCACGGCGGCGAGCGCAGTCAGTAGCGCGGCGGTCACCGCCGGTGCCGGACGTGTGCGAGAGCAGGCTCTCCACAGTACCTGGCGTGTCCGCTGGAGGGCGCCACAGTGTCGTGCACAGTGCCGAGCACGGCGGCGAGCGCCGTCAGTAGCGCGGCGGTCACCGCCCCGACCCCGACTACTCGAGCTTCTGTTGTCACACTCCTCTCCGTTCTGTGGCAGCAGTATCCTACCCTCCTCTCCCTCAATCTCAAATCCCAAGCAGATGCCTCCTGCTAAGATCCACTGGCGATCCCGGCCAGGCACAGCCCTTCTCATGGCTCATGGTTCGCGTTAGAGGCCATGCTAACGCCTAGGGACGTCTTTACCTTTCTCCAGTTGTGGCGGTTTACCGTTCCATTGGATACAGGGAGGTAGAGATAAGAGTGCACCTGTGTATGCGCACACACTGTCGTTGCTACGTTTCGTGCACTTTAATATCTCCTGCGCAATTGACTTGGTCTGCCAAATGGACTCCGATTTAGCCCTGCGGCGATGGGCAGAGGTAGAGAGGTCCGGTTGTGATGCCAACTTGGCTTTGTCTGATGTCTACACGCAGGCGACCTAGGGTAGATGGTCGCTTTGCACTGCATTGGGTTAACAGTGCAATTCGGCAGCTCCCTGGGTGACGAAGCAGCTCTATTTAGAGAGGCCCTGCTTCCCCCAATCCGGGGAGGGGACTAGAAAAGGTGTCCTAAAAAAGGCTTAACCCTGTATAAAAAGAGAGAGTAACCACGGCTGTCTCTGCATCAATAACTCGTGGTTATTACGTTTAACTCCTGGCGTGAAAACCTGGGCATGACGTTAAACTGCCTTGCATTCGACATGTACAATCGAATGTATTATAGCGGTTCTCTCCCGCGTTGTACAAAAAGTCTGCTTCGGCGAGGAAGGCAACCCACAGCAGATATGTGACGGGCTTGGCGGACTCGGCGTAGCAGCACGGCATTTGTGGAAGGCCTAGGGCGACGGTAGAGAGCGTATAGTTACCGTCGGCCAGACATATCATCCAAACTCTCCTCTAGTCGTAGCGGTTTTCCGTTCCACTAGGGATAGGAGGGAGAGGACGAGTGTGTGCATCTGTGTTTGCGCGAACACTTATGCACCTTAATATTTCCTGCGCACCTGACTGCTTCCGAAAATGGACTCCGATTACAGCTAAGTCCCGTGGCGATGGGTTGAGGTAGAGAGGTCTGGTTTGATGCGAATCAGGCTTTGTCTGATGCCTGCACACGGGCGGCTCTGGGGGTGTATGTATGTACGCCGTGGTCGCTTTCGTTCTGCACATGGGGTGACAGAATGGATTCGGCAGCACCCAGGGCGACAAAGCAGCCCTATTTAGGGAGGCACTGCTTTCCCTGCTCAGCCAGGGAGGGGACTAGAAAAGGTGTCCCAAAAAATGCTCACCCTGACCTATGAGAGGGTAGTAACCACGGCTGCCTCTGCATCTATTTATTGCGTGGTCGAAGTCCTAAAGTAAATAAAAATAAAACACCATCTACCAATTTGACTTTCGGCGCGTGGAACGTTCGGACACTTCTTGATAGTGATGCCAACGCCTGTCCCGAGCGAAAAACCGCCATAGTAGCACGAGAACTTCATCGCTATAATGTCGATGTGGCTGCTCTCAGCGAAACACATCTTGCTGACGAAGGGGAGCTGGTGGAACACGGCGGCGGGTATACTTTTTTGTGGAAAGGTACTGCTGCCTCTGAACCGCGGCGGTCTGGTGTTGGTTTTGCTATCAAAAACCATCTTTTGAGGCATCTCCAGGAATATCCTGTTCACATTTCTGACCGCGTGACCACACTGCGCCTTCATCTTGACCATAACAATTATCTTAATGTCATCAGTGTCTATGCTCCAACGCTGGACAAGTCTGATGACATCAAGGATAAATTTTACGAGGAACTGACACATTGTCTCGAGCGCGTACGCCCCAGTGAACAGATCCTACTACTGGGTGATTTTAATGCCAGGGTCGGGCGGGACTACGAAGCCTGGCCTAAAGTTTTAGGCAGACACGGTACAGGCAACATGAACAGTAATGGCCGACTGTTGCTTAGTCTTTGTGCTCAATTCGATTTGGCTATTACGAACACTATGTTCCGACTTCGCGCCAAGCACAAGACAACGTGGATGCACCCACGATCAAAACACTGGCATTTGATTGATTACGCAATTGTAAGACAAAGAGATATTTCCCAAGTCCAAATAACCCGCGTAATGCGAGGAGCACACTGTTGGACTGATCACCGGCTTGTTGTCACTAAATTGAATCTTTGCCTACGTCGTCCCCGCAGATCAGGCAGAGCGAAGCCTGCGCATTTAAACGTAGATTTGCTTCAGAATCTCGGGACTAGACAACAGTACGTAGAAACCTTGGCTAGTACGCTTCCATCACTAAGAAACGGTGCGAGGGATGCTGATGCTGAGTGGGGAGCTTTATCTTCTCATATTCTGGACACCGCTAAAAGTACTTTGGGTCTTAAAGTCCGTAAGAACGAGGACTGGTTCGATGAGAATGATGAAGCTCTCATGGCTGCAATCGGCAAACACCGTGCCCTTCTTAGGGAAAGTAGCGGAAAAAAGCAAGGCAGAAGTGCTGCAGAGATAAATAAGAGTGACCTGGAGCTGCGGAAACTAACTAGGGAAATAAAAAATCGGTGGTGGCAGGAAAAAGCTCGGTATATGCAGTGGCTCGCTGACACTAATCAGCTCGGAGAGTTCTACGGTGAGGTTCGAAAACTGATTGGTACCAAAAATTCGCTGAAGGTTCCTTTAAAGTCCAAGGACGGTAATGACCTTCTAGAATCCAAAGACGCCATTTTAAAGCGGTGGGCAGAACACTTTTGTTCTTTGCTTAATTGTGATCGATCAGCAGATCTAGAATACATCAGTTCGATACCTCAATTACCTGTAGAAAATCTGCTGGATCAGCCACTGTCACGTAACGAAATTGTTCTTGCTATTAAACAACAGCCAAACAATCGCGCGGCAGGCATGGACTCTTTACCGGGAGAATTGATCAAATATGGTGGTGACGAGTTGCATTCCGCCATTTATGAACTTTTTGTCCATTTGTGGGAAACGGAACGTATTCCAGCAGATTTCAAAGTCTCTCGCATCTGTGCTCTATACAAAAACAAAGGCGACCGTTCTGACTGCAACTCCTACCGCGGTATTTCTCTTTTATCAGTCCCTGGGAAAGTCTTTGCTAGAGTATTACTGAACCGCCTAATGACCCTATCTGAAAAGATTTTGCCGGAAACCCAGTTTGGCTTCCGACCTGACCGTGGTACTTGTGAGGCGATTTTTTCATTGCGTCAACTACAAGAAAAGAGCCGTGAACAGGGGCGACAGCTATACCTGTGCTTCGTCGACCTTGAGAAGGCTTTTGACAGTGTGCCTCGAGAAGCCCTCTGGATAGTACTGAATAAGTTAGGATGCACGGATAAATTTGTAAGGCTTCTGAGACTCCTGCATGATGGCATGGAGTGCTGTGTCGCTGTCGATGACGATCAGTCAGACTTCTTTCCCGTTACCTGTGGGGTGAAGCAAGGGTGCGTGCTTGCGCCTACACTGTTCACGTTGTACTTTGCAGTCGTAGTACGCGATGCCTTACAATTGTCATCCGATGGAGTTCGCATCCGTTTCCGCACCGACGGCAATCTTTTCAATCTAGCCAGGTTTAAGGCACGCACTAAAGTATCGTATGCCCTGATCACCGAGATCATGTATGCTGACGATCTGTGTTTCGTGGCGGAATCCCCAGAAAGCCTGCAACAATTGATGTCCAATTTTCACGAGGTTTGTCAAAAATTTGGCCTGAAGATCAGTGTCAAGAAGACGGAGGTTATGTCCTTGGACAATAACGGTCACGAGACACTGACTATAAGACTCGGTGAGGACTCGTTAAAGCAGGTCGATAAATTCCGTTATTTGGGGAGCACATTAACATCGAAGTGCGACCTTGATGTAGAGATCAACAGCAGAATCGGTGCTGCTGCCGCAGCATTTGGCAAGTTGGATGCCAAGGTCTTCCGTTCCCATGATCTTAAACTGGCTACAAAAATATCGGTTTATATGGCAATAGTATTGCCTAACATCTTATACTCTGCTGAAACGTGGACTGTGTACCGCCGGCATATCCGCACACTAGACCAATTCCACCTCAAATGTCTACGTAAATTACTTAAGATCCGATGGTCTGATCGTGTGCGAAACACCGAAGTGCTGCGACGAGCCAATGTCGGTGGCATTGAGGCTTACCTTATGCGGCGACAGCTTAGATGGTGCGGTCACGTGTCACGCATGGCGGAGGAGCGAGTGGCTAAGCGCATCTTTTATTGCGAACTAAAGGAGGGCAAACGAAAGCAGGGCGGACAGTTCCTCCGATATAAAGATGTGCAAAAACGTCACATGAAAAAATGTGGCATTGAGCCTTCGCAATGGGAAGGGCTAGCAGCCCAACGGCCTGATTGGAGAGCTCTAGTTAGAAACAAAGTTTCTGACTTTGAGGAGCGTCGTCGGTCAGAGCTTGATTCTAGACGCGACGAACTGAAAGCCCGACCACCCGCGGCAATCAGTTACAATTATGATAATGGTGTGCTCACATGTCCGCAATGTGCGCGGACCTTCTCAAAGAAGATTGGCTACTGTAGTCATATGCGAGCACACCAGCGACAATTATCTGTACGGAGTTGAGGCAGTCGCCGTGACCGAAATCGGTCTGGAGTCATCATCATCATCCCAATAAAATGGGGACTCCAAACCCTGATGGTGTACCGCTCGGCTATCGCCTGATCCTATATGTTATGGACCAAGTGATAAATTGGGCAGTATACATAATGCCCGGTCATTATGAAAAATGCCCAATATGAGAGTGCAATTTGATAATATTTATTCAAATAATCAAATTGACCGGGCACTATACATATTGCCCGTGACCTTTCGGGCAAAGTAATACTAACATATTTAATTGATTTATTTTTATTGTTATAACCATTTAACTTTAAATAAACTAAATATTAAACCACTTAAATAATAATCAGCCCTATGATTTGGATTAATTATGAAGGACTTCTGCCTTAAAAATCCACTAGTTTTTGCATTTGATGTCCTCCTAGCCGATTATCGGCTACGGCGGCTGTTCTCATGTAAGGAGATTAGCCAACTACGCA
>JAWIIS010000219.1:0-89434 GCA_033682625.1 Helicoverpa zea x Helicoverpa armigera | reverse complement strand
AGAATTACACACACACACACACACACACACACACACACACACACACACACACACACACACACACACACACACACACACACACACACACACACACACACACACACACACCAGATATCAGATCAGGTTAGATTGATTGATAGGTAGTCTAGTAGGTATAATTCATGTGTGGAATTGGGGTTCCTGGATTTTTTTGATCCAGGAACCCCAATTCTACACTACTACCGGAGGTCGGGCAGCAGCGCCCTCCGTGTACTGTACATCCTCACTGCGATCGCCAACCCGCCTGCCAAGCATGGCGATGAACGGGAAATACCCTCCTTATGACAGACACAGAAACCAGGCCCCCAGTCCCCGGCAGCTCCGCTATCCCTGGCGCGGGTAGCGGTCAAGGTAACGGCGGAGCAGGGGGTGCTAAGAATCTCCGGGAGAGATCCGGCTACCCACCCCCACGACGACTGGCCCTGGTAAAACACAACATACGCACATTGAGGACTGACGAAAGGATCTGCGAGCTGGAAGAGGAGTTGAGCAAGTTACATTGGGACATTATAGGGTTATGCGAAGTCCGTAGAGAGGGAGAGGACACTGTAACTCTGCAGTCTGGTAACTTGCTCTACTACCGGGAGGGTGACCAACAGTCCCAAGGTGGTGTCGGGTTTCTCGTTCACAAGTCCCTCGTGAACAACATAATAACCATCGACAGTGCGTCGAACAGGGTGGTATACCTAATACTCAGAATATCCGAAAGATATTCGCTGAAGGTCATTCAGGTATACGTACCGACCTCGTCACACTCCGATGATGAGGTGGAGACTATGTATAAGGACTGTTACGGAGTGGGTCGGAAAATGGTTTTTTAAAAAAAACTATTTAATTGACTAAAAATAAAAATGTATTGAAAAATAATTAGAATCACAAGAAAATAGAAAGAAAGTTGCCCGACGGAAGTCGAATCCAAAACTGAAGAAATATTATTATCGCTAATTAAAATAACATCGGTTTCCTATTGCATTGACGTCAATGCAATGGGAAACTCAGCAATTTAATTTTATATTGGTAACAGGGGTTATTTCGATATAACAACCCCCCCGTTAAGATCGATCATCACATCTTAAAGTGATGAGAGATGTTAGGATTGATGTATGCTAAATCGCGTATGCTTGAGTGGATTTACGTCGGACATTACAATAAACAAAAGAAACATATTTAAAACACCAAAATAACAACTAATTTCAAAAGACACGAATACAATTGTTAAGGATAGAAAAGTTACTCTAAAATAATAATCATTAACTACATTTATCATTATTCAGGATGCAAGGAAATCGAGATTAGAGTTAACAATAAAAGTATTTAAACAATTAAACATTATTGATTAATAAGAGCAATTATTAAAATCTAGATAAATCAAGATGACAATATGAAAAGAAAGAAAATTATAACTTAATTACAAACCATGTGCATTCATTACAAATTAATTATCATGAGTCTTGACAAACAGAATATTCCTTTTAATAGGGGTTGGCGTCACTCGTAAGTCTTCTATAGACTCTGACTCGTCCTTAGTGACGGGTGCTATTGTATCACCATGAAATACAGTTTGAGAGGTCGGCACCGAGTTATTTTTTGTGTTATGACATTGGTTAAATATTTGAATGCAACATGGGGCATTAGTACGACAAAGTAACTTACGACTCTTATATAAAATGTAAAACAAGGTTAACATCGAGATGCATAAACTAAAAGACAAATAGTGAGTGCTATACATTTGAAAATGAGATGGATTTTCTATCTTATTGATCTCTTCTTCAAAAGAGTTCAAGTGAATACTGGCTTGCAGCAGAGAATCAAGATTATCTAAGTTATTTAACTTTGAGTAAGGTAATCGTTCTAGAGTTTTATTTAACTTAGATCGCTCACAACAATCATCTTGTAAGATGTTGAAATTTGATATTTTATTGGTTACATTTCCAATAACTGTTTCACCAACAGCGGCGAATTGCAACGTCTTGTAGAAAGCTTTACAATTCCTGGGCAAGGTCAAGATACCAGTGCCAAACAAAATAACGTCAGAACTTATGTCTTTATCATTACAAGTTACATGACACTTGCCAGGTTCGGATTGTACAAAAATCCAACGATTTAAAGTTAACTTATGAAATAGATCAATTGAACCGTGAATACGTTTTGTAACACAAATGTCAGGAAGTTTGCTAATCACATCACTTAAGAGAATCGTTTCACACGTAGGGTTAGCGATTGCTGAAAACACATTAGTTAACACACACACGTAACACTTATCACTTATTAACTTGCACTTGTCTATGTCTGCGATAAGTGAATAAAACATGCGATCAGCTGTGATTGCTACATATGAGCTAGTTGGCTCGATAAGAACGTAGGTATCTGGTTTCAACATATCGTAAGGAACAGGTAGGGGAATGATCCTATACAGGTCAGACACCTGAGGTAATACGAGAGGGATCTTGACAACAATAATTACTTTATTTAAATGGAAAAAGCACACAAGTTGTGAAATATCAATAAGATTATGTATATTTTTGTAGCGTTAAAGGAGGGTAAAATTTAGGCGGTCACCAAAAATATTTTTAAGACTCTAAGCTGAGGCACCAAATAAAATAAACAACTCCAAATAAAATAAATTGACTTTATTAAAAGGGCACTAAAGTATTTAATATTATGATCCAAAAAAAATAAAATAACATCAGAAAAATCGCAAATCTCGCACAAATATTATTTTTGGTTCCCAAAATGGATTAATGGTCACCAAATTCTGTCCATCTAAAAGATTAATATTACTACCAAAAATCAAAGGAAGCGACGAAAACGAATCGCTGCAAAACCGACTCCACGTAGTCTTGTCTGCCCTACCCCTAGAGTGCAATTCAAAACCGCGTAGGCGCGGAGGGGCGAGGTGGCCTGCGAGCTGAGGCGCAGGTAGTTTTAAGGCTCGCCGCTGCGGCTGAGGCTGGCCGGCTGAGCCGGCCAGCAAGCCGAAGCTGCGGTGGTGAGCGTGAAAACCATCTGCGACGATAAGCTCGCATGGCACCGCCGGAGCCCTGCAGCGCCGGAGCCGTGACAGAAGCCATGCTTGCTACATGTTGCGTGCTTACATTTTAAA
The DNA here is from genome assembly GCA_033682625.1 of Helicoverpa zea x Helicoverpa armigera. Classification (NCBI taxonomy): domain Eukaryota; kingdom Metazoa; phylum Arthropoda; class Insecta; order Lepidoptera; family Noctuidae; genus Helicoverpa; species Helicoverpa zea x Helicoverpa armigera. Next base: position 86,292 of record JAWIIS010000219.1, on the reverse strand, counting down.
TGCACTGAGTTACACACAAATTCATATAACAATAAATAAGCGACGTACGTTTGGGAACCCTAGTATATTAATTGGTATTTGGAAAATATTCTAGCGATCGTTAGCTTTTTTAGTCTAACAAAAATGACCAAATTAGGAGTCATGGTATTACATAATTGGTAACATCTAAGTAGTGACAATATATAATATTTGGTCTAAAGTGTATTTTAAAGGCGTCCATATATTTTTTCAGTAGTCAATAATACGAAAAAATGGTTTTATCTAATAATATTTTTGGAAACGTTATTTGGTGACCATTTATCCATTTTGGTAACCGTTTAGAATTTTTTTGGTAGTAAAATAGGTACTTTTTTGGGTGGTGTTTAAACACAAGCCGTTAAAGGAACGGGAAGTTCATAATGGCTAGGAAGATTATTCCTATGCTTATCCAACTCACTGTACAGTTGGTGTGGACTGAGTACAGTGGGGTGCAACACGTTGAGTTTTGCGAATAGAATAGCGTTGTTAATATCTTCGATATCAAAAGACAAAGTCATTATAATAGACTCTAACGAGTTTAATAAGGAACTTAATTCGGATTTAATTTCTAGTTTGTTGTTGCTATTCACAACAGTTTCTAGTATTTTATGGATTGTTTCCATGTTCCTTAAAATGTGGTTTTCGTTTTCGTTGACCTTAGATATCGTGTTATTGAAATATGATATGGTCGACTTAATTACATGAATGTTATCTTTCATGAGATGAGCGAAACGTTTCTCATCAGTTTGTACTTCGTCTTTGGCTTTCGAAAATCTCACCGCGTCTTCAGAATCCAAAGTGCCAAAAATAGTTTTAAGGAGAGAGCCACCAAAGTCCATGAGACCTCTTTTAAAACGCATATGGGGTTTTTCGTCGACCAATAAATAAGATACGGAATAAAACTTACTAACGTTAAGAATATGACGATTTTTTAGAGCGGACAACGAATTGATACAGTCGGACTGTATCTTAGAAGAAGCTAACGAGTTGCAGAATACATTGAGCTTTTCAAATAAAAATTCGACCTTATCTAAATTAGGTTGTACATGACCTATATCAACATATGCTATAACATTCCAATCACTATTAGTAAACTTAATGTCTAGAAGCTTATCAAAGTAGACGCCAGGACTGCTGATGATAGAAGAAACGTATTCGCACGTGATCGGCGATGACAGCGTCGATCTGAAATAACAATGAAGCGCTCATGTATTACGTTGCTACTGTTGCGTCACTGGCCGGCTTGATTTCGTCGTAGTGGTGACGTACGTGTTTACGATTAATAAGCAGCGTAACAGAGTGGTTGCCATTCAGTTTTATTATTTTGAAAGGGCCTTTCCACACTGGGGATAAGGCCTTATTTTGCTTGTGATGGCAACGGACATATACCATGTCTCCTGTTTTATAGGATAATGGTTTCGTACGAGAATCATAATAAGTTTTTGATTTCTCTTTTGAGGATTGAATATTTTGGATAGCCTTCTGACGACTGTAGTATAGTTGGTGATTAAGAGCTCGGATGTAATCCGTATAGGTGTTTGTATCGAGTGTCGATACTTGAAGGTAAGTAGGGTTTAAACCCGAAAAGCAATTCCAGGGGTGAGTAACCAACTATGTATATTTGAATTATATGCTATCATAGCACTAGGAATATAGAGGTCCCAAGTATGTTGGTTCTCACCTATGTATGACCTAAGGTATTCTTTTAGAGTAGAATGACTTCGTTCAAGGCTACCACATGTCTGAGGGTGGTAAGGAGATGCGAACACATGTTTGATGCTGAACAACTTCTCAAGTTGTTTGAAGACATCAGAGCAGAAATTGGTGCCTTGGTCGGATATTATTAATTTAGGAATCCCCATATGGGATATGAATAGAACTAAAGATTTCGCTGTTTCTTCAGCGGAACAAGATTGCATAGGATAAGCCTGAGAAAATTTAGTCAAGTCATCTTGTAAGGTAAGTAAGAACTTATATTTGTGTTCATGTGTTTCAGGAAGCGGACCGACTAAATCGAGATAAAGTTTTTCGTTAGGCCGAGATGCTGTAGATGTTATAATCATAGGGGCCTTATTCGTTTGTCTTAGAGGTTTATTTATTTGGCAAGAGCGGCAATTTTTCACATAATCCTCGATGTCTTGTCGCATGTTTTTCCACCAGAATTGGGTTTTGATTCTATCAAACATGCGCGATATACCCGGGTGGCCAGTTAGAGGTGAATCATGATTATCTCTAAGAATGCTTTTGACCTCGTCAGGGGTCGGATAACGTATAGAATTACGATAGATGTTTACTTTAATATTAGTGTTATGAAATAGAAATGATAAAATATTATAAAGTTTTGTGTAAGATAAATTTTGTGTAAGGATCTGTAAAGTCTGATATAGCGAATTCTTTTTCTTCCATATACCAATACTTTATCATTTCTCTATAATCACGAAGGAGGTTAAATATGTCCTTGTAACTCATTTCATCATAGTGGTTAAGTTTTAGAAATAAATGTGTAAATAAATGATTATCATTAGATGTGGAATAGTAAGTGTTTAATTCGCGTTCTATGTCGCAAATTTTAGGTTCACTAGTGGAGGCGTCCATGATATCCTTGCAGTATGGCACGGATTCATCTAAGTCAATGGACGTCGGATAAGCAATAAGCTTACACTTTGCTTTCATCAATGACTCGTTATGTTCCTGGATAACGGTGTCGAATGACACATCAGGCTGTTTTATAATTTTAAGAAACTGCTCGTAAGTTTCTGATATGGATGGTGAATTACGTGCGTCTTCCTCGTTGTTAGAAGTCGATGCCGGATTGCAGATAACTGAATCGGAGCCTTCGTTATTTTCTAATACATTTACGAGGAAACGAGATAAAGCGTCGGCGTTTGCATTTAATTTACCCTTTTTATAAACGATTTCATAATCGTACTCTTCGAGTTTAAGACGCCATCTAACGAGTCTAGATAATGGATCTTTGACATTGAAAAGCCACACTAGAGGCTTGTGGTCTGTAATTATCTTAAATTTACGGCCATACAAATAAGGGCGGAATGTTTTCACGCCAAACAAGATTGCTAGGAGCTCCTTTTCGATAGTCGAATAGTTGCCCTCGGCTTTATTTAGGGTGCGCGAAGCGTACGAGACGGGTTTGTCAGACCCGATTGCGCCCTGAGAGAGTACAGCACCTATCGCATAATTAGAGGCATCAGTTGTTAAAGTAAAGGGTTGTGTAAAATCAGGATACTGAAGCAGAGGCGCTGAAGTTAATTTATCTTTGAGGGTGGTGAACGCTTGTTCTTGGCTGTTCGACCATTGAAATGTGGCATCCTTTTTCAGAAGGGCAGTGTACACACCGGTAGCTGCTAGCTGTCTATTGAGTTGGTACAACTGTTGCCCCGTATGCGCACAGAGTGACCAGGTAGAACAATTAAGACCTAAGTTACGTAAGTCCCTAATGCGTACCACCTAGCTCTACGATATGGTTGTACACCTATCTGTACACCTAACTCTGATTCCCTATCAACACTAACGCCCTAGCCCTACCATACAAAATATACAAACCACAACACAACGTACAAGTACTGTTGTGTGGATAGGATAGCCTGTTACCAGCGACCTAAGGCAACAGACCGGAATGGACAGGAAGAGAAGGTAAGTGTACGAAGTGCAATGTACACAGGAGGTGGATTTCTCACTGCCAGTGGAGCAGACTCACAACACTGATCAGAGATGGCTAAAGGTGTCTTGGCCACAGTGAGGGGAAACGTCGACGGAGAGGAATCAAACACGACTCCAGCTTGATGACTAACTTTATTTACATTTTTAACAATGTTATATACTAATCTTATTGTCTATACACATGCGTAGATGTTTGCATGTGTGCCGTAGTTGTGAAGTGCCGATGAAGCAGTGTTCGCAGTAGGTCAGGTCTTACTGCTGATGTTGATCCGAACTTTGTCCAATAGTTGCAACTAGTCAATACAGCGATCAATATAATATCAGCTGCATCAGTATTTTTAGGATTAGGGTTCCTTGGTTCATGGTTCATGTATGAACATTCTGGCGCCACTCAGGAACTGACTCCGGTTGGTACAGCTCAATGCTCTCATTTGGTGTTGTACGTGGCTTGTGACATGTTTCTTCTCTTGCTCTTCTTTTCTGCTGTTTCGGCTGATGGTGTGGTTGGCTATATACAGGTTCTTCTGTGGAGACGATTGGTTGTAGCTGCCTGCCTTTTTCGGCTGACACCCCCGGAGTTGGCCTTTCACCAGCAACGACTGATGGCTTGTCTGGATGATTGACTCCTCTTGAAGATATGGTGTAGCGCTGGACGGCAGCTCTGCTACAGTGGATTATCTGTGGACTGTAATAAATTATAACTAAAATGACAAGAAATAGTATAACTGACGATACGAAACTAGTTACGTATGTGTGAGAACTAATCTGTTGCCAAACGGTATTGTCTAGCTCGGTTTGTAATGCATTTTCCTTATCAACTAACTGTCGGAAAATGTCCTTTGAACTATCTACTATTTCCTCTTTGGTACTATTTAGTTTGTTATTGCTTGAAACATATGTACTTATTGAAAAGTCTAACGGTTTTGTATAAGATGTTACAAACTCGACTGATATGGTTCTTTTAGCAGCTAAGATGTTGTTTGGCGTTTTAATGATACAGTTATCAGATATGTGTATTACACCAACATCTCGAAGCTCTAACTCTTCTCTTTGTCCATCGCAAACGATTGAAATTGTAATATGATCTCTCACAATGAATAACCATGTATTTTGCATGTACAGTTGTTTCCATATAGCATTATTCGGTATATGGCCTGTTTTCGCGGGACATTTCGTTTGTGTATGATTTTTGAACAGTTGTTCTATCATGCAATTTTCGCTTAATTGCATGTTTTTCACCGCCCCAGGAAAACATATAAAGCTATGTGAGCGTTTTATGCAAACTTCCAATTCTTCGTGGTTTAATTCAAAATACAATTCATTGTTATAATCTAATCCAATGTAGTCTTTGTTTACTTCTATGTTCTGAAATGTCTTATCAGCATTTTTCTTAGGAATTGCTGTAATGTACATTAGTGTGTACTTAGATATGTCTTGTATAGGGAAATAGGCATAGACTTGTATATGAGTCTCGTTTTGAGATATCTTTGTATCTAGTAATTGTTATAAACAATTTTTAAGTTAGATGGTAACTTTCTGTTCGCTCCTGTAATTAAATCACTGATATTTTTTGGCGTTAATATACTATAGACTGTTGAGTGACTTAAGTATATTTCCAATAATCCATTATAGATCTCTTTGATTTCTTCCATTAAATTAATTGCTAATTGGTAAGTTCTCAAAACATGGATGTTTATACTGTTGTGGTCAATTGAAGCGAACCATCCACTGTCACTATTAATGTATTCTATAACTTTGTTTAACTTAGTTTGGAAGCCTTCTAGTTTCAACCTTATTTTCTCTTCGTATGAATATAGAAACATCTGAGGCAGACATATTTGCAATTACAGAAACAGGTTGCAATGAGTCAGTGCATGATGCAGAGCTGGTGCCGAAAAACTACCATATAATACGTTGTGATCGAGCAGATGGCCGTAAGCAAGGCGGCGCGCTTCTAGTGGCCACACACGGATTTGAGCTACGCCGGGTTTTGCTACCTGACTATGACGCAACAGTGATAGATAAGTGTTGCTTCGAACTCGTTTGTGCAAACGTTTATAAAAATAATAAGTATTTATTTCTATGCTGTGTTGTATATGTCACCGTAAGATTACAAACATCGTTAGATTACAATCTATCTCGAGAGATTGTAAACTGTCGAATTACTGTGAACCGTAACATCTGATTGCAATTTAACGCATTATTTTTCGCTATATTATAATCTATCGATGAGAAATTGGCAAATTGTCAACTGTCCGAAAGCTCTCCCTGATTGGTCAGTCTTTTTGTAAGATCGACCAATCACGACCAGCCGTTCTGTTGCCATGGAGTTCCCGTAGAGTTAGGAATGAATTTGTGTTTGAAGACAAACTACCTAATTGTTTTGTTTTTTTTTTTATAAAAGTTTCTTATAATTTTCCAATTTCATTTAAATAAAACTACTTTTACGGATTTTATCGCGGTCGGTTTTAAACGTCGGGATAAAATAATATAATATAACCGCGATAAAATCCGTAAAAGTAGTTTTATTTAAATGTCTAATATTCGCGTAAGTGTCAGAAATCAATATGTTTCCAATTTCAATTTATGTTTGAAGAATAAATATTTCGTTACAATTTGTTCTCTCCATATGTAAGGAATATTAATTACATACTCGTACTAAATAATAAATACTTTAAGAATTTTTGAAGAGCATTTATTTTATTTAACTGACACCTCTATTTCATTCCTAACTCTACGGGAACTCCATGGGAACAGAACGGATTATTGGTCGATCTTACAAAAAGACTGACCAATCAGGGAGAACTTTCGGACAGTTGACAATTTGACAATTTCTCATCGATAGATTATAATATAGCGAAAAATAATGCGTTAAATTGCAATCAGATGTTACGGTTCACAATAATTCGACAGTTTACAATCTCTCGAGATAGATTGTAATCTAACGATGTTTGTAATCTTGCGGTGACATATACATACCTCCAAACAGTAATGAGAGTGAATATTTAATGTTGTTTAGAATAATTGAACAATTATGTCTCAAATATGATGATGTTATTGTGATTGGTGACTTCAATTTGCATTCGTGTTATACAAATATAATTAATTATTATGAATATTTTCTAACGTTTTGCGAATTTAATCAGAAAAATAAGATTCCAAATTGCAACAATAGGCAACTGGATTTAGTTTTGTGCTCGTTGAGTATAAGTAATGGCGTGTGCGTGAGTGAGGCAGGGGAGGCACTTGTGCCGGTCGATTCGTATCATCCGCCGCTAAATGTTTACGTTCAGAAGGTGAACAAGCATGTGGTGGGCGCGGCTGCGGCAGCTACGGCCCCCACACTGTCATCTCCATTAGTGAGTATTCAAGGAAGTGACCCCGCTTTGCGGTGGAATTTTTATAAAGCTGATTTTAATAAATTGTATTATAGTTTAATGACACATGACTGGGGACCTATTTACAACATGGGCGAGCCGGAGGAGACCTTATCATATTTTTATGATGTTATGTTCAGTATTATTGATGATTGTGTTCCCAGAAAAAAGCGAAACAGTGTAAACTCTAGGTATAATTACCCTGAGTGGTACACTGCTGATATTATTCGCAACATTAAGTTAAAAGCACAGCTTCATAAAAAATACAAAAGTAGTAAATCGGCAGTTGATTACGAAGTGTTTGCTCAGTGTAGGGCCAAGATTAAAAAAATGATAGAATTTGCTCACGAAAGACACATAAATAATATACAATCCAATATCAAAAAGGATCCTAAGACCTTTTGGGAGTATGTCAGAACTAAAAAAGGTGCAGTGAATTGTAAAAAAATTACTAAAAATGGTAACGTATTAGTGGACTCTGAATGTGCTCAGGAATTCGCAGAATTCTTCAAATCCGTTTATAATCCACGCAAAACAAATCTAGATGTCAGTTCAGCAGTGGCAGCGGGTGGTGTTAATAGTTTTCGTGTACACGTTGAAAGTTTTAATGTAGGTCAAGTGAAGGAGGCACTAACAAAACTTAAGCCGAAGCGTTCTGCGGGGCCGGATGGTATCCCAGCATTTATTATCAGGGACTGCAGACATTTTTTGGTTGGACCACTTTTATATATTTATAATATATGTTATGAAAGGTCATACTTTCCTGAACGCTGGAAGCTTACTCGTGTCATCCCAGTGCCCAAGGGTGGAGCGGGATCTGAGGTGAATGGCTACAGACCGGTGGCAGTCTTGTCGTCGGCAGCGAAGGTTTTTGAGTCGGTGGTGCATCACTGTGTATTGAAGCAGGTTACTCCAATGCTGTCCGATTCTCAGCATGGTTTTAGACCGGGTTGCAGCACTACCTCTAACCTTCTGAATTTCATGGGTTACGTTATACCTAACGTGGATTTGGGAGTGCAAGTCGACGCCATATACTGTGATTTTAAAAAAGCTTTTGATATGGTCAATCACGACATCTTATTGACTAAACTGGCGGCAATCGGATGCACTCCTAAACTCCTTGGTTTCTTCGCGGATCACATGAAAGATAGAAGACAGTATGTCGAGTATGCGGATTATAAATCGGAGCCCTACTATACGAGATCAGGCGTAAGTCAGGGCAGCAATTTGGGACCTCTTCAATTCATTTTGATGATCAATGATCTGCCGGACGTCGTCAGGGGTGCCATCTGTCTGTTGTACGCTGATGATCTTAAGATCTTACGTGCAGTAAGGAAAGAACAAGATTGCGAGCGCTTCCAAGAAGACGTGGATAGGGTAGCTGAATGGAGCAAGAAAAACAAATTGTTTTTTAACAAGTCTAAATGCTCGGTTATCAGTTTTGGTCGTATGAAAGCCCCAGTAACCTATAAGTACAAGCTGGACGATACACCGCTTCAAAGAACCGATTCTGTGAGAGATTTGCGAGTGAATATTAACGCTGAGCTGACATTTCGTAATCACATTTTAAATGTTTGCAAAAAAGCTTAAGGAGTCTAGGTTTTGTACTTCGTCGAGCAGGAGAATTTACAAATGTGTCAGTACTATCTGCTTTATATAACACATTGGTAAGAAGTCAGTGTAGTATACAGCGAAAAGTGGGGGTATTCCAGCACCAACCGTCATAGCGAGTGGACGTGTTTCAACGCTTATTGTGTGTGCGTAGTGATTCAGCCAGTGAGATCAGTGGGTGTATTATCGAGCATTCTACAAGTGGCGACGAGGAAAAATGTAAGTCCTAATGCACAAATACTTTGTTAAAAAATAGACAAAAGAGAGAATAGGGTTATAGTAATGGCATAATGTGATTGGGGGTAAACAACAAAAATAAAAAAGGCAAATATTTTTCTTATCTCTTTAAGTAACCACGTGCGGTTCGGTCGACCCGCGCTGAGTCATGTTGTTTACCAAATTGCATTGTGCATTCCTAATGAGGTTAACTAATAGGAATAACAAGTTTGAATAAAGGAATGAATGTGTAAATTGACGAACGTATTCAATAGTAGACATAATGTATCCGATTTTATCTATCCTATCACTACAAATTAATTGCTATGATTTATTATAATAAAATCCAACTTTAACAGAAAGTTTGTACCGATTTGCGTATAATGAATACATCTGCTTCGACTATCGATTTAGATATAATAAATATCGTAATCACAATTATGTATTAGGCACTATTAGAAATGTTGATTAAATGAAAGCCCCAATAATTCAGACAGAATGTTTATTAGCGTTATACTTATTTTACTGCACATTATAATGATCCACTACGCACGCCATTATCAAAGCTCACCGGAAGAAGGAAGGATGACAGATACTTCCTGTCATAGTGACGGTGACGACCACAGATAAAATAGTAACTTAATCTATGGTAGTATTCCAATACCCCCGCTCAAGATCAAGTCTAATTTTTTTCTTACAATCTTATACAAAACAATAAAAATTTACTTGATATTGAACACATCCTTATTTTATAAAAATGGCAACATTACAATCTGTCATTATGACGTTTGACATTTAAAATGTTTAACTTGACATTGACAGAAAAATATAACCTCTCTATATCTTACATCCATATTTAAAGAATTTAAAGAAAATGTTTACTAAAACATGTTACAAATATCCAAGTAATACAAAACATGCTAAATTAACAACAAATACAAACAATGTTTGAACATCTTATAATCTACGTTTCGTACAAACCAAGTGTTTCACAAAAATAGTTATGTTTAACTTGAGACAATGATTTGGTAAGTATATCAGCTTTATTTTCATTAGTACACACATATTTCAATGTAATTAAACCTTTGTTTACTATGTCTTTTATAAAATGAACTTTTATATCAATATGTTTGGATCTTTTACTGTTTTCATAGCTTTCTATCATTTTAATTGTACTTTGATTGTCAATAAACAAAGAACAGGTTAAGTCTTTATCACAATGTAAGTCTTTTAACACTTCTCTAATGTAGACAATTTCACTTACAGATAGAGCTGCTGCAATATATTCGGATTCTGCTGTTGACAATGCGACTGAAGTCTGCTTCTTGGAAGTCCAGCTGACCAGGCTGCCTCGATGAAATATTGCAACTCCACTGACGCTCTTACGATCCATTTGTTCACTTCCCCAATCAGAATCTGAAAAGGCTAGTAATGTATTATTAGTTTCTCTTCTGTATATTAATCCTTTGTGCTTTGTTTGTTTCAGGTATCTCAAGATTCTCTTCGCGGCTGTCCACAGTGTTGAAGTTGGATGATTCATATATCTACTAAGGAATCCTGTTGCATAGGCTATGTCAGGACGACTGATTGTAGCCAAATACATGAGTGACCCGATGAGTTCTCTATATGGAATGTTATTCAGTACTTCTTCATTTTGATTTATTTTTAAGTTAACTTCCATAGGTGTATTACATCCTTTACAGTCTTGCATATGAAACTTCAATAAAATTTTCTCTATAATTTGTGTTTGTTTTATTTTTATTCCATCTTTGGTTTTAGTTATTTCCATTCCCAAGAATTTATTTATATTTCCCATATGCTTAGCTTGAAATTGTTCTTTTAGCTTCTGTATAATATTTTGTCCATTTCCAATTATTAATATATCGTCCACAAATATAAGTATATAAACATCTTGTCCTGTATATAAGCAGAAATCACTCTGAGATTGTTTTAGTCCATTTTGTGTTAAGAACTTGCTTAATTTTTCATTCCAACAACGTGGAGCTTCTTTCAGTCCATATAAAGCTTTCTTTAACTTTAAAACTTTTCCTTCTGTTTTATTCTGTAGTCCTTCAGGGTACTTTATATATATGTTTGAGTTTAATTCTCCATTTAAAAATGCTGTAGGTATGTCAAGCTGTTTGATAGGTAATTCCTCCTGAACTGCTTTATTTAAGAATAACCTTACTGTAGTCATTCTTGCTACTGGTGCGTATACATTTTGAGTAGTTTCCTCCTGAAAACCTTTTGCGACTAATCTGGCTTTCTTGGTGTTATCTGCTTTAGTCCGAAATACCCATTTTGTGTCGATAGCCTTGTGTCCTTCTGGTAGATCACTTTCTTCCCATGTCTTTAATTTTTTATGTGCTTCTAACTCTTTTTGTATTGCTTCTTTCCATTCTTCTTGTTTAATGGCCTCATTGTAGCTGACTGGGTCTTCAGACATTAGTGCATATGCTATGTTTGACATATCATAGTCATCATACTTTGCCGGTAATTTCACATGTCTTCTTGTGTGTCTCATTTCCTCTGTATTCTGATCAGTTTCTGTCTCTTGATTGTTTTCCATATCTGTTGATTCTTCATCATCTATATAATGGTAAGTATTTGTCTCATTTTCTTCATATTTGTAGTTTGATTCATCAAAACGTACATCTCGTGATTCAATTATATCATTTGTTTTTGGGTCCCATAATCTATATCCTGAACCACAGTATCCTATCATTCTCACTGATTTTGCTCTGGGTTCCAACTTGTTGGGTCTTGGTAATATGGTACACCATGCTTTTGCACCAAACACTCTTAGTTTATCCAAATTGTTTTTGCCATACCACAATTTAGCTGGTGTGTCTCCTTTAAGAGCTTTTGTAGGTGACCTATTTATAGTATAAGCCGCACATCTTATAGCTTCACCCCATAGGTATTTAGGTAAGTTTGTTTCCAAAAGCATTGCTCTCACCTTATCTGCCAGTGTCCTATTCATGCGTTCACATACTGAAACTTGTTGTGGGGTATATGCACATGATGTTTCTTGTTTAATGCCATATTCTTCATAAAATGACTTGAGTTCCTCATTTACAAATTCTGTTCCTCTGTCAGTCCGTATTCTCTGTACATTATTTCCATTGTTCTTCATAACTTTTATATAATTCATAATGTAGTATTTTGCTTCATCTTTGGAATGTAGTAAATGAACTTCAAGAAAATGGGAGTAGTCATCTATGATTGTTAAGTAATATCTTTCTTCTTTATGAGTGATGGGAGTGACAGGTCCTCCTATATCACAGTATATTAGCTGACCAATTTTTCTAGTTCTTGGCAAAGGAATTGGCTTGAATGGACATCTTGTAGCTTTAGCTTCCATGCAAATGCTGCATCGCACCTTGGATAGTGGTAGATCAAGAACTCTCAACCCTCCATAGTTTAAATGTCCTAATCTTCTGTGCCAAAGATTCTCGTCTTCTGATATCAATGCATGTGTCTTTCTTACATTCAAATCTAATTTCATTGTATATAATTTTCCATTGCTTTGCCCTTGCACATGTATGTTACCTTTGCTTATTAATGCTGTTTCTTTTCTAAATGTCACTTGTAAACCTTTTTCATTAAGTTTTCTCACTGACAATAGGTTGTGAGACAATTTCTCCAAAATAAGGCAATCTGGAATTGATATTTCTAGTCCTTCTTTTGAAGTTCCTTTTAATTTTCCTTTTAGAGTTGTTCCTATTGTATTTCCATCTGCTACTTTAATATTTATGCGAGGAATCTTCTGTATATCTGTCATATATTTCTGGAAGTTGTGAGATATCATATGGTGTGATGCACCAGAGTCTATCACAAATTCTATTTCTTCTTTTATGTGATTTTGTGTGTTTTCTGCCGAGTTGGCCTGCGCTGCTACAAATGATACTTCCTTGTTAGTGGTATGCTCTTCTCCAATATTTGCAGTTTGTTTTCTAGTCTGCCTCATGCCTCTGCCTCGTGATCTGAAGCTTCCGCGGCCTCTCTGATGAAAATTTCTTTTTGGGCAATTTCGAGCAAAATGGTTGGGTTCTCCACAACTATAGCATTTTATTTGAGAAGTGCTTTCAAAAACATACTCATTGGTTTTTCTCGTAACACCTTGATTAGATTTCTCTTTCATTTCCGCGTCCAGTAATTTGCTTTTTACAAAATCTAAAGTTAATTCACTGTTTGACATTTCAAGAGCTGTGACTAAGGGTTGATAAGCTTGTTCGATACTTAATAAAAATTGACATACTTTCTCTTTCTCATCTATGACGATTCCATGACTGGCGATATCTTGAACTAGTTTTTCGAATTTATTTATATGATCCTGAACACTTTGATTCTTACTGCATTTCAAGTTTATCAGTTGTTTTTTGAGACATAAGCTGCTGAGTGTAGATTTTCTTTGAAACGTACTCTTGAGCTTGGTAATCATGTCATATGCGGTTGATGCATTTTTAACATAGTCTAGATACTTATCTGGTATTCCTTGTATTATTATATTGCGTGCTTTCGAGTCTTGTTTGATGAACTCTTCCTCTTTTGCTTTCTTCTCGTTCCCGCTTTCTATTACCTTTCTCAATCCCTTTTCATCTAGTAGAATCTCGATTCTAAAGAGCCAATTCTCAAAATTGTCTTCCAGTTTCGGTATATGGGAACACGACGCTGTCATTATTTTGGCTTTCTTCTTTTCGTTTCTGGCTGAAAAATAAACCTACCCCTTTTACCCTTTTACACGTGTTTGACCGTAACCTTACTTGTTGATTAGGTACTTTCCTACGCTATCCTGTGTCATCTGACTGAATTATGGGCCTGGGCCCATAACCTATTAGAAATGTTGATTAAATGAAAGCCCCAATAATTCAGACAGAATGTTTATTAGCGTTATACTTATTTTACTGCACATTATAATGATCCACTACGCACGCCATTATCAAAGCTCACCGGAAGAAGGAAGGATGACAGATACTTCCTGTCATAGTGACGGTGACGACCACAGATAAAATAGTAACTTAATCTATGGTAGTATTCCAATAGGCACGAATGTAAACACGCAGTTATGAATAAGTATATATCAATATATTTTATTTATTTTGAATGATCAATATGAAAGGTCACTAGCATATATAAGTGTTATGAAAGTCTTTTAAGGACTGTGATTGTGAGGTCAATATGAGAATGACCCTATGTGAAAGAAAGTCAATAAGACAGGCTTGCAACGAAGTGTTAAAAGATTATTGGTGAAACGTCAATATGAGAGACATTGTGGTGAATAAATAGTCAATAAGAAAGGCTATGATATTGTATTATTGGAAGATCTTTAAAAGATTATTACGGTTAATATAGTCAATATGAGAGACTAAGACGGTCAATAAGAGAGACCGTACTGGTTGAGCGAAAAGGTTGTATGGTTGAGTTATGTGAGCCTGAATGTAACTAACCAAACAATTTGTAAGTAGTTATGCGATTGTTACAGATCGCACCATTATGGCTCAAATAACATCAGCGCTTCCAGGTCTTGAGCACTTCGATTGCGAAGGTGACCCAGTTTCAGTAGGAGTCAGATGGGAAAAATGGAAAAGGGCCCTTGAGATATATTTCCTAGCGGCTAACATTGACAAAGGTGGAAAAAAACGAGCTACCCTCTTGCATATTGGTGGCCTTGCTCTCCAAGAAGTATACTACAATCTTCCCGGAGCTCATGTGGATGAAATTGATAACGTAGACGTTTATAAAATTGCAATAGAGAAATTAGACCAATACTTCTCTCCTAAACAAAGCCGATATTTTGAAAGGTATATGTTTCGACTGATGAAACAGGAGGAAGGGGAAAGATTCGAAGCATTTTTATTAAGACTGCGAAACCAAGCTGATAAATGCCAATATGCTGATAAAGATGAAAATCTAATAGATCAAATCGTCGAAAAAAGCCGGAGTGCAGAACTACGGAAGAAAATTTTATCAGCGGGCGACAGTGTAACTCTTCAGCAGGTTATTACGATCGCTATCACGCTTGAAACCGTCAACAGGCAACTTGACACGTTTGACAAACCAGGTTCAAGTAAAATAAATGACGCCATTAAATCAGACATTAATAAATTGGATACTCGGAAGTCTACCTCTACAAATCAGAGTTTTTCAAAGACTTGCTATAGGTGTGGTAGTAGTAGACACCTGTCCTTTGACGACAAGTGTCCAGCCAGAGAGAAGAAATGCGTAAGATGTGGGATTATCGGACATTACAAAGACTATTGTAGGACTAAATTACAGAAAAGGAAAATACAATCAAAGAACGATGAGAAGACGGATAGAACAAAGAGACGAAGAATTGACAAATCACATAAAAATACAGAGGAAGTGGATTACATATTTCATTTAGATGAGGATGAAACTGTTAACTGCAAAGTCGGTGGTGTTGTTATTGAAATGCTGATTGACTCAGGCAGTAAATGTAACATTATCACAGATAGGACGTGGGAATATCTAAAAAATCATAAAGTAAAGGTCACTAATCAAATAAAGAGTCCTGATAAAATATTATTGCCTTACGGGAGCCAAAAGCCCTTGGATATCCTAGGTGCATTTGACGCCAATATAACTATTAATGATGTAATTATTAAAACTGCAACTTTTTATGTAATTCGAAATGGTACCCGCAATCTTTTAGGAAAAGTCAGTGCGATACAACTTAATGCGCTCCGAATTGGTATCTCCGTCAATAATATCAGCACTTTCCCGAAATTTAAAGATGTCACTATCCACATTCCTATTACCAGTTATCCAGCCATATAGGAGAATACCGATTCCCTTAGAAGAAAAGGTAAATAGGAAGCTTGTCGAACTTAAAGAAGCTGATATTATTGAAGAGGTTAAAGGACCATCACCATGGGTATCTCCAATGGTACCAGTGTTAAAAGATAATGGCGAGATTCGGATTTGTATCGACATGAGACGAGCAAATGAGGCAATAATTAGGGAGAATCATCCACTCCCCACAATGGATGAACTCTTACCAAATTTTAGGCATGCTAAGTACTTTTCTCGACTTGATATAAAAAACGCATTTCATCAATTGGAAATTGACGAAAGCAGCAAATATATTACCACCAGTAAAGGATTGTTTCGTTATAAAAGACTAATGTTTGGCGTGTCGTGCGCACCTGAAATGTTTCAAAAAGTACTAGAGAGATTATTGTTGGGTTGTACAGGTACTGGGAACTTCATAGATGATATTATCATTTATGGGTCTGATGGACAGGAACACGACAAACGGCTTAATAAAGTTCTACAAGTACTTAAAGATAATAATGTTCTCCTTAATGAAGCTAAGTGCATTTATAAAACAACTAAAATAGAATTTCTTGGACATGAATTAACAGCTGAAGAGGTAAAACCGTTAGCTAAATATATCCAGGCGATTCAATCTGCGCGAAGGCCATCTACTGTCGAGGAAATACAGAGCTTTCTTGGTCTTGTCAATTACGTAGGAAAATGGATTCCCAAGCTGGCATCGCTTACAGAACCCCTTCGACAATTAATCCGACTAAAATTGAACAAATCTGCTAATATTAAAAAGTATTGGACAAATATTCAAGAAAGATCTTTTGAAAGTCTTAAGCAACAGCTGTTGGAGATAAAGACATTAGGCTATTACAATCCAGCGGATAAGACTCAAGTCATAGCAGATGCTTCTCCAGTTGGATTAGGGGCGGTGCTCATACAAATTGATAGCAAAGGCCCTCGTGTGATAGCGTTTGGTAATAAGAGCCTTACAGACTGTGAGAAAAGATATTGCCAAACCGAGAAGGAGGCTTTGGCATTAGTATGGGCTGTGGAACACTTTAAAATATACCTGTTAGGTAAAGAGTTTGATCTTATTAGTGACCACAAACCCTTGGAGATCATCTTTGGACCCCGATCTAAGCCTTGTGCGCGAATTGAGCGCTGGGTACTACGGATGCAGGCTTATAAGTACAAAGTTGTCTACCGGCCAGGTAAAGATAATATCGCAGACTCTATTTCTCGGCTCTGCCAGTCAAATAAACCAGTACCATTTGACAGTGAAAACTATATAAACTCAATTATTGAATATAGCAGGCCAGTTGCAGTACCCCTGAATGAGATCGATTCAGCCAGCGCACTAGACGTTGAAATGATAGCATAAAACATGGAATTTTCGATAATAAGTGGGACGAATCTGTCAATGCTTATAAACCCTTTCAAACAGAGATTTGTTTCCAAGGCAATATAGCATTGCGGGGAAATAAGATAATTGTCCCCGAAAAACTTCGTGCTCGAGTTCTCGAAGCTGCTCATCAAGGTCATCCCGGCATTGTAGCGATGAAGACACGCCTTAGAACCAAAGTATGGTGGCCAAAGATTGACAGGGATGCTGAAAATAGGGTTAAAGCTTGCAAAGGGTGTACGCTTGTTTCGGCACCAAACCCACCTCATCCCATTAAAAGAAGAGCTCTCCCAGCTGAGCCTTGGATTGACGTGGCGGTCGATTTCTTAGGACCATTGCCCTCAAATGATTATTTACTTGTCATTGTAGACTATAGTCTGCGCGCGAGTTGAATGCAGAGCTTAGGAATGCGGTATGATAGTTGACAAGGATGGCACAGCACTACACTGCAGGCGCGTGAGGTGGGGCGTGCGGGTGGCGGGGGGAGATGCTCCCGCTCTTTACCTCAGACCCCGACTGCATTCAACTCGCGCGCTATCTGTACTTTAGCCGGTATAAGGAGATAAAAGTCATGAAGAATATCACAGCCACGGGAACGATTAACGTACTCAAAGAAATATTCTCCCGTCTTGGATACCCCACGACACTGACATGTGACAACGGGAACCAATTCACTAGTGAGAATTTTAAGGAATTTTGTAAGGAATGTGGTATTACAATAAATAACACCATACCCTATTTTCCACAAATGAATGGCGAAGTTGAACGCCAAAATAGATATGTACTTAAACGATTAAGAATTAGCCAGATAGAAAAGAAAAATTGGAAAGAAGAATTACTAGAATATATGATTATGTACAATAGTACACCGCATACTACAACTGGAAAAACACCAGCAGAATTGTTCTTTCGTCGACAATTTCGTGATAAAATACCAGGAGCAGCTGATATTGAACATAAAATAGCAGATTCAGAAGTAAGGGATAGAGATAAAGAAAAGAAAGATAAAGGAAAGGAATACGCGGATATGAAAAGGAAAGCCGTGGACAGCAATTTGGAAATCGGTGAAAAGGTTTATTTAAAAAATATGACCAAGGAAAACAAACTTACACCAAACTTTAACCCAGAAGCGCATACGGTAACTGATGTACATGGCGGAGACGTGAGAGTAAGGAACGATCTAACGGGGAAAGAATATCGGAGAAATATAATTCATTTGAAAAGGGTAGAGAATAATAATTGGCAAGTTGTTAATAATCAAGATGAGAATAGTGAAACAAATCCTAACGTTGAAGACTGATTTCTCTTAAGTTTAAAATAATTTGTTTGATTATAATTACAATCTGATTATTTACAATAGTTGTTTTCTTAAAATAAGGAAGGGATGTAGTATACAGCGAAAAGTGGGGGTATTCCAGCACCAACCGTCATAGCGAGTGGACGTGTTTCAACGCTTATTGTGTGTGCGTAGTGATTCAGCCAGTGAGATCAGTGGGTGTATTATCGAGCATTCTACAGTCAGCTAGAGAGTAACGCGATCATTTGGGCTCCACATGAAGCTAAGTATAGTCTCATGCTGGAACGTATTCAAAATAAATATACTAGGTTTCTGTACCTGAAACTTTATGGTGTATATCCTCTTTATCCTTTGGTGTATCCGACCTTGTTTGTTATAGGCATGGTGGGATACAATAAATTGGAAACTAGGAGGGACATGGCTCTTGCCACGTACATATTTAAATTATGGCGCGGTAAGATATCAAATCCAGGGGTTCTAAAAGAACTTAAACTGTGCGTGCCCGACAATTACGTGTCGCGAAGGCGACGGCCGAGTTTGTTTGTGATACCGGCTGCTAGGACGAACTTGTTGGGGAAAGCTCCTTTAACACGTACATTGCGTGTACTCAACGAGGTAGCGGACAGAATCGATATTTTTACTTGCTCTCTGAATGAGTTCGCAAAAATCACAATGATTGTAGTTTGCCAATGAAAATATTAAATTATCATTTTTTTCTTACCACACTATTGAATTAGGGAAACCTGTAATGATAGTGATGATGTTGTTGTAAATAAATAAATAAATAAATTTAGTTTGGTGATTAGCTGACTCGATTAGTTTTTGTTGATTTAAGTTGAGCGAGTTTATATCTCGATACACTTCATCATTGACTCCAAACACTGATGTCAGCCACTGTCCTAACAAACCTCTCCTCCTAGTTTTACTAATTTCTGTTAAATATTCCTTGGTTCTCTCAAACTTAGATTTTTGTTCCAGTAAATGATGATGCAATTGCTCACAATATGTGGGATCTATTTTTGTTCCTGCATTTTTACAAAGATGACCGAATCGTGAGGTTACAGTTTTTATTTTTTCGAAATCTTGTGCTAATTTGTCTTTTCCAAAGTTTGTTTGTATTCTGAACACTCCTCGATCTATGTACGCTGTTCCTATTTGTTCAACGTAGAAGCCTGGTTGCACTCTTTTTACGGAATACGCAGCTGTAGTGATATGAAGTATTTGTATAAAAGTTAACATGATTATAAACCATGTTGACACTTTGTTACCTTTGTTCTGGCGTTTTGTTATAGTTGCCGAATTTGATTGAATCGTATTCATTCTTGGTTCATTATTTGTTTCACTTATTTTAACAGGCAATGGAATCAACTTGTGCACAGATCGTTTTTGTTCCGTACCCGAAGCTCTTTACAACGTTACGACTCTTGTTAGGGTATCGTTTCCTGGATGGACTTCCTTTATTTTTGCAAGTGGCCATCTGCTGGGACTAATTTTCTCATCTTTTACTAGAACTATGGTTCCAACGGCTAAGTTTTCTTGATTGGTTTTCCATTTATGTCTTTGTTGTAATTGATGTAAGTAATCTTTAGTCCAGCTATTCCAGAAATCTTTTTTCATTTTCTGAATGTGTTTCAACTTGTTCAAGAGATCGGTATTAGTATCCGATAGCGGATCTGGTATTCCTACTGCCTCTCGTCCAATCAGAAAATGACTAGGTGTTAGCACGATATTGTCATTTATATCTTCGCTTTGTACGCACAGAGGTCTAGAATTTAGGCACGCTTCAATTTGATGCAAAAATGTGTTTAGTTCTTCGTAGGTAAATGTCTGCTCTCCAATGACTCGGCGCAAATGGTGTTTCATCGACTTTACTCCTGCTTCCCAGATCCCACCAAAATGGGGAGATGATGGAGGGATAAAATGCCACTGTGTTCCAATGTTTGACATAGTACTTTGAAATTCACTAGACTGAGTTATTTCCAACATTTCTTTATATAGATAATTTGCCGTCCCTACGAAGTTGGTTCCATTGTCACTGTACATATGTGACACTGGGCCTCTCCGAGCACTAAATCTTCGTAGTGCAGCAATGAATGTTTCTGTGGACAGATCACCTGCTAGCTCTAGGTGTACCGCTTTTGTAGCCAAACAGACAAATACAGCAATATAACCCTTATAGGATTTGTGTCCTCTTCCTTTCGTTGCTCGAACTGATATTGGACCCGCGTAATCTACGCCTGTGTGACTAAATGGATATGATTGAGTTACCCTGGCTTTTGGTAAATCGCCCATTTTTTGTGACACTGTTGACGAGTTGTATCTAATGCATTTCACGCATTTTCTTATACAACTTTTCACGACACGTTTTCCTCCTATTATCCAGTACTTTTGTCGTATGAACGCTAAGGTCAAATTATTACCTCCGTGGAGTGTAGTTAAATGAGCGTCATGGATTATGATTAACGTTATGTGATGGTCCTGCGATAATAAAATTGGGTGTTTTTGATCATACGGAAAACTCGAATTCTTCAGTCTACCTCCTACTCGCAGTAATCCATCATCATCAATAAATGGATCTAAACAGGATAACTTGCTCCCTTTTTTCAATGATAATCCACTCTTAATCATTTGGTATTCCTCTTGAAATACGTCTTGTTGTACCAACCGAATCACTTTCTTACTTGTGCTGTTAACTTCCGTACAACTTAAGGGACCTGTATTCCTGGATTTGTGTATAAATCTGTAGCAATACGATAGCACTCGACTCATTCGTTGATAACTCGAAAATATTTCGTCCTGTGTTCGTGGCTTATTACTTATGTGATAGCAACGTTTTATTTCGTCACATATTTCTGGTATAGTCTTTGTTTGAGGAACATAGTTACTTTTTAACCATTCTGGGCCATCCCACCACAGTTTTAAATTTTGTAGTTTTTTAGGCGCAATTCCTCGTGTGATTATGTCCGCTGGATTTTGCGACGTATTCACATAATTCCATTTCGCTTGTGGTAGTCTTTTATTTATTTCCGACACTCTATTCGCTACGAACGTTTTCCATCTATCCGCTTCACCTTTAATCCAACCGAGAGTAATCATCGAGTCTGTCCAACAACTTGAATTTCCATTCCGTCTATTACTTTTGACTTCAGTTGTGTTAATAATAATGCTGCACATAACTCCAGTTTTGGTAACGTGGTTTTGTGTTTCTTCGGCGCTACCTTAGATTTAGCTTGTAACAATGTCACGTTGTATGTGTCCTTATTCTTTTGAATCCGACAATACAAGCTGTTGATTTGCATCCGTGCCATAGTCAAGGACGTAATTATACTAATGATTCTCAACCCAAATGAACAAAAAAATTGGTACAAAAATTTTTGATTTTAATTTTTTTTCGGAAATCCGTCAATGTAATCTAGCCGTATTTAAACTAGGCGCGTGTGTTACTGGCCTTAAAACCGTGCTGCGCACTCACACAAACGCAAACACAAAGCATACGCAACAATTATTCATAAATTTCATTCATAAAATTGGATTACTTTTGAAATACTACGACATTACAATGACAAAAAAAGCAGTGCGTATTAGCTATTTCCCGTCTACTGTAATTCCAATCGATTATTTACGTATTTTATGTCCTCCTCCTGAAGTATGGCACAAATGCAAATCAACACCTTGTATACTACTGCTCCATACGCTTTTTCTGATGCATCACTAAATCCGTGTAACTCAATTCTCACCTCAGGCAACCAGTTACACCATCTCGGTATAAAAATGTTTTCGGTCGATTTCAACTCACTCTGTAGCTCAATCCAACGTGCTCTGACACAATCGTTTACAGGTTGATCCCATTCGGTACCACTCGTCCATAGTTCTTGGATTAATAGTTTCATACTTATGATTATCAGAGCCAACCATCCCAAAGGATCGAAAATTTTAGCTATTTCTGATAAAATGAACCGTTTTGTCGGTTCTACTTTATGGTTGACCGTAATCTCAAAGCAAAAACCGTCTTTTTGTGGTGACCACAATACTCCCAATGATTTTCTAGTTTCATCCAAAGGTATTCTCATCAGATGGTTTTCTTGGTTTCTATTGGGTATGTTTTCTAGCAATTCGATGTTATTAGCTGACCATTTTCTCAGATTAAAGCCTCCATTTTTCATCATACTTGTCGGAGGCGCCATCAGGATGGCTGGCACTATCGTCCGACATCAGGTAGGGTAATCGAGCAAAGAGATAAATCAAACAAACTCAAAACTTTAACAAACTAAAAACTCAAACGTTTATTCAAACTATTCAGAACAAAAGACATCCCCCAAAACGCCCGCCCTTCGCCACTTCCTATGTGTTTTGGCTTGGGGAGAAGAAGTGGCGGAACAAACTCCCCAGCAACACATGTCTGTCTGTCAGGTTAGAAGAACCTTTACATTTGAATCTACAACGGTACTACAACGCTAGGCAATAACACTAGGTACACTAGACGTGACGTAGGGTAGTAACGCCACGAACACTCAATGAAGACTCGACCAAGACTGAACTAAGACTGAACTAAGACTGAGCTCCGCGGACGCAGCGCTGACCGCCACGAATCCGCCAAGCGCGCCAAATTGTTGTTTCACCGAAAACGCCGCCAGAGGGCGCGCTTGCGGCTCGTTCAGTGACCGTACTATTGACTATCTCCGACATACTAATTAATTCCTGTTGTAGCTTTTTTGCTGACTCAACACTGGTTCCTCCAGATAAAATATCATCTACATAAAAGTCTTTTCAGGCTCTTTGACTAGCCAGTGGAAAATTCGCTTTCTCATCCTTAGCTAGTTGTTGTAGCGTTTTGATCGCTAAATACGGTGCTGACGTCGTTCCATATGTCACAGTGGTCAACTCATATTCGTCTATAGTATGTTTTGGAGATTTTCTCCACAATATTCGTTGGTATGGTAAATCACAATTGTTTATTTTTATAAACCGGTACATTTTCTCAATATCCGCCATAAATACAACTCTATGTTTTCGCCAACGTAGTAATATAGTTGCTAAATCTTGCTGCAGTCTTGGGCCTGTCAGCATATTTTGATTTAAACTCATATTGTGACTGGATTTGCTAGACGCATCGAAGACTACTCTTAACTTGGTAGACAGCGACTCCTCTTTTATTACTGGTTGATGAGGAATATAGTATTTTCCTTGGTAGTAGTCTGTTTTTGACACTTTCCTCATATGACCCACTTCTAGATATTCATTGAGGAATTCTTGGTACTGTTTTTGTAAATTTTCATCTTTTACAAAGGACAATGCTCATGAAGTATGAGAAAAAAACCCAGGCCCGGCGCAAAAGAAATGTAACTCAAAATATAGGTAAAAATAAGTAATTAAATATAACATAGGGGCCATTATCTAAATCAGTGGCTATATGTGAGAAGTTGCCATTCGAATTTTAACATCTGCGGTACATTGCTACTCAAGATTTTAGAGGTAACATAATGTATTAGTAAAAGGAACAACAAACAGATACAGTTGTGGTTTAAGAGTGTACATAATGACATGTTTATAGCAACTTCTCCACTATTCTACCTACTTTGACAAGATAATAGGATGATAGAACTAAAACAGGATATGAATGTACTTTTCATTTTAATAATAACGCTTAAAAGTCATCGATTCTTTATTTCTAACACGACGAGATCCGAAAATGTTGCGGGATGCGCGAACTGTTCCTCATGTCTAGCCCACCCTAAGTAATGTAAAACGCTCATGACGCGATGACGTGGGCGCTGCAGCCTGTACTTCGGTATCGATTTATCTTTTTGGAGAGGCTTATTACTTGCCGTAATACTTGTTTGTTGTTTCAGATAGCACTTTAATTAAACTATACGCCCCAGCTGCTCATGTTACCCCTTTAAAAAATCAAATAGCAATTTCATACATTGAGCCTATGCAGTATTTCATTACTTATTATCCTACTAATATTATAAACGCGAAAGTTTGTATGTATGGATGTATGGATGTTTGTTACTCTTTCACGCAAAAACTACTGAATGGATTTTAATGAAACTTTACAATAATATAGCTTATACATCAGAATAACACATAGGCTACAATTTGTAAACATATTGTTCGAAATACTAAACCTGCGCAGACGAAGTCGCGGGCACCAGCTAGTTACCTATAATTTGAGTTACTTTTCGTTTGCGCCGGGCTTGGGTTTTTTTTGAGCATTGTCCTTTCCGTTCTAGTTGTAAAAGCCTTGCTACCGCTTTTTTTACGAGAATTCCCGTATTCTATGTTGGGATTCTTGAATGGTAATCTGACAGTATATGTTCCATCCGGATTCCTAACGGTAGTCTTAGTATAATAGTTTTCACAAATTTGGTCTTCCTGGGACAACTGATAGTTTTCAGAAACTTCCTCTAACTCCCAAAACCTGGTTAGTTGTTGTACTTCTGTAGTACGTGTCATCATACTAATCACTTTTATTTTGTTTGTACTGGTGTTATCACAACAAATCCCGGATAAAATCCACCCGAACTCGGTGTCTTGAGCGATAATTCCGTCTTGGATTTTGTGTAACCCATTAAGTATTAAGTTACTATATTCCTGGGCCCCTAATATTATATCTATGGGCCCTCTTTTATAGTATGTAGGATCGGCAATAACTTTGTTTTGTAAAACTTCTGCCTGTAGTTCTGGTACATTTTTTATTGGTAACGATCCAGTTAATTTTGGTAATACTATGAGAGTAACTGGTAACTTATATTCGCTTGGAAATCTTGGTTGCAAAATTAAATCAATTGCATAGCTCGCCTTTTTAGGCCGTTCGTCTGCAATCCCTATTATTTCCGCTTGTATTTTGCTACGTGGATATGCCAATAGCTGCGCTACCTCTTCCGTGCAAAATGACGCTTCCGATCCTTGATCGCACAAAACCCTTAAAGTATGCGGTGTCCCATCTACTGAATACGCCATGATCAGGGCTGTTGCAAGTAACGTGGTTTTTTGAGTATCGGTTCGATTTGTAGTTGAAATGTTGGATACGGCCTTTGTTATTGATTTATTAGACGATGATGTTAACAGATTGGTATTTTTCAAACCTTTGTCTTGCAACATATTTTGCTTTTCATAGTGTAAATACGAATGATGTCCTCCTTTCCCACAATAACCACATTTTTTCGTACTATGACATTTTATTGTCTTTTCGTGCGTTAAACAATTCGTACATACTCGGTTTTCCTTGACCGACTTATTGCGATCTTGCACTGACAGCGCTTTGAAACTCGAACATTGATATATGCTGTGCTCGCTATTTTTTCAATACCAACACAATTGACTGTCCACCTGTTTGTTTGTAAACAATGATGATTCATGTCGTGGTTTATTACTACATGTTTCATCTTTGAACATTGCACTAGTTTCTAGGCACTTAAATCTTTTTTCCAGGAAACTCATTTGGCTTGTAAACTGTTGCAATTTGTTGGGTTCTTCAAGTTGATGTTCGTACTTTTCATCAGTTTTCGAGTCCCAAATTCTACTGAGCAACCTTGATAATATAGGATCCCAAGTAGAGATGTCAACATTTTGACTTTTTAGTGCCTCGAGATTCTCATTTAATTGTGTCATGTAGGTGTCGCAAGTTTCAAGCTATCCCTCTTTTTACTCTTGGTATATTTAAAATATTGTCGATGTGCTTAGTAACAATCATTCTTTCATTTTTGTAACGCTTTGTCAGCAAGTTCCACGCTGTTGAATAATTGACATCGCAAACAGACAAATGCTTAATCAGCTTCGCGGCGTCGCCTCGAATATTTGTTTTTAGATATTGCATTTTCTCTGTGTCGCTCAGCGATATATCCTCATGAATTATTTTGACAAATAAATCATAAAAGGAATTCCATGACTCATAACTGCCTGTGAATGTTGGAATGGTTATTTTTGGCAATTTTACCGTCGATTTTTGATTATCATTTGATGGTTTTCTACTCATTTTTACTGACAATAGCTCTATCACATTTTCAAACTCCGTTTGTGTTTTCTCAAACATATTTCCCCGGAAATAGCTATGATCTAATGTGCTATCTTCCATCAATATAAGTCGATGTGTTTCTTCAATTTCTTGCCATTGTTTCTGCAACATCGATAACACAGATTCTAAGTACCATGTTGATTTATTTTCTGCAATTGCTTGATTTGCTGACTGCAGTTTTTTGTGCATTTGATTTATGCGAAATAGTTGGATAAATATTTTAGACGAACTCGTAACTTCGACTTCTTGGGTCTCAATATCTTTCGGCTCATATAGTTGATTAACTAGTTGTAATCTTTCTTCACACTTTTGTAGATATTCCATTGCTTGCGAATATAGTTGTTGGATTGAGTCATAATATCTGGTTGTCATGTACTTATTACTAGACAATACCTCTTGATTTTCTAGTCTGGTATGGTTTTGGGTCGTTCTGGTGAATATGTCTGTGAGTCGCGCTCTCCGTTCCGTGATGTATGTCATGGTTTTTCTTGATGGTGAATCTTTCTTAATATTGGTGAACACTTGTCTGAGTTCATTGTAATCCGCCTCTTGGCTCCTTAAAGCTTCGTTTATTTCTTGTATCTCCATGTTTCCTAACTGTCCCTACCGCTATTCCTGGCTAATTCTACAGATGACACTTACTTGTTATCTTTCTACACGTTATTTGCGACTTCTCAAAATTACCGGTGAGACCCGCTTGTGGGAGGCCGGTTTCCGATCCGCTATCGTGTGAACAACAATGTACGTGAGTCAGTTCTTCAATATACAACAATACATGCATTAGTTGAGTACGCACGTTTGAAGTACATCAAAGAGTCAGTCAGTCAACACCTACGGAATAAGAGGGAACCTACCTATTTAATACTCGAAGGATCAAAATGTACACACCGGTAGCTGCTAGCTGTCTATTGAGTTGGTACAACTGTTGCTGTACACCTAACTCTGATTCCCTATCAACCCTAACGCCCTAGCCCTACCATACAAACCACAACACAACGTACAAGTACTGTTGTGTGGATAGGATAGCCTGTTACCAGCGACCTAAGGCAACAGACCGGAATGGACAGGAAGAGAAGGTAAGTGTACGAAGTGCAATGTACACAGGAGGTGGATTTCTCACTGCCAGTGGATGCAGACTCACAACACTGATCAGAGATGGCTAAAGGTGTCTTGGCCACAGTGAGGGGAAACGTCGACGGAGAGGAATCAAACACGACTCCAGCTTGATGACTAACTTTATTTACATTTTTAACAATGTTATATACTAATCTTATTGTCTATACACATGCGTAGATGTTTGCATGTGTGCCGTAGTTGTGAAGTGCCGATGAAGCAGTGTTCGCAGTAGGTCAGGTCTTACTGCTGATGTTGATCCGAACTTTGTCCAATAGTTGCAACTAGTCAATACAGCGATCAATATAATATCAGCTGCATCAGTATTTTTAGGATTAGGGTTCCTTGGTTCATGGTTCATGTATGAACAGGCAGTCAGTGGTTTAGTGATCTTGGAGAAGTTATTAATAAAACGACGATAGTAGCCTACCAGCCCTAGAAACGATTTTATATCTTTCGGATTCTTGGGAGTAGGGAATTGAGAAACGGCCTTGACCTTTTCGGGATTTGGACATACACCTTTATCGGTGATTATATGCCCAAGATAAGCGACCTCGCGTCGCAAGAACTCACACTTGTCAGGTTGGAGTTTTAAATTGAACTTTCGGATGCGGTCAAAGACTAACCTGATTTTGTCCATATGAGACGTCAAGTTACTACTATAGATTATGACGTCATCAAGATAAACATATGCATGGAGACCTTGGAGACTAGAAAGGACAGTGTTCATCAATTTCTGGAAGGTCGAAGGGGCGTTTTTAAGCCCAAAAGGCAAGAATTCGTAATGCCCTGTACTGCTAGAATTTGTGTTTATCGAGAACCCCGTTTTTTGTGCATCTTGGGAGTTCATTCTGATCTGATGAAAGCTACTGGAGAGGTCTAATGTGCTGAAATATTTTGAGTGGCCTAACTGATCTAATATATCAGTAATAAGCGGCAAAGGGTAACTCTCAGAGACAGTGACGTCATTCAGACGGCGATAGTCTATTACTATGCGCCATTTCTTTTTACCTGAAGCGTCAATCTTCTTGGGAACTACCCAAACAGGGGCGCTCCAAGGTGACGTTGACGGACGTATAATATTTTGATCGAGCATCTTGCGGATTTGTGAGTCCACTTCTTCCTTGTGGCACTCAGGAAAACGGTACGACTTTACGTGAATAGGGGCTGAATCACCCGAATCTATAGAGTGCTCGATCGCGTTCGTAAATGATAGAGGTTCGCCCTCTAAATGGAAAATATCTGTGTACTCAGAACAACATTCTAGCAGTGCCTCCTTTTCTTCGGAGTTTAGATGAGAACAACGTATTAGATTCAATACCTTTTGAGGTCTGTCAGATTCTGAATAGGATAAAGCATTGACGGATTCGTTTATATCTATGGCAGTATAATATTCAAGAGGGGTTAACTGGACTTTAAAGTCTCGAACTTGGATATCAGAGTTAGTAGTATTTAAAACGGTTACGTTAATCCTTTTATTAGGCTTTATAGTAACAAGACAATTTGCGATATAAATACCTTCGCTTATAGAATGATCTAATAATAGGCCCTCATTATTTTTATAATGTTCAGGTAAGTAATTAGATACTGCGCATTCGATGACCGCTTCGGAACGTGCGGGAATGACGTAAGTCGGTTGAATATAGTTTATGTCCAGACTGTGTCCGCATATATGAACTGATTGTGAGGTATAGTCAATATTGGCTTTGAAATGATTTAAAAAGTCGCTGCCAATGATACCGTCATACTCTAGGTTAATGTTATCGTCAACTACATGAAACTTAAACTCGTGGCGATTATTATTCAAGGTAAAATATATCTGACACGTGCCTAAAGTTTCTGAATAGGTGCTAACGTTATTAAAACCTTTTATCTTAGCTATTTCGCGAGATAGCTCAGGCACTTTCGTTAAACTTGACAGTTTGACCAAACTAATACTCGCTCCCGTGTCGATAAGAAGGCGCAACGGATGAATGGAAAGGGAAGTACTCACATACACGTGAGGCAATGACACCTTTTTAGAGTATGAAGATACCTCGTAGACAGGAATTTCGGGATTGATTTTAATTTCCTCTTTAGGATAATGCGGCATAGCGGACTCATTATGAGAAGGAGGTTTTGGACTCAACGATACAGGGGCTCTAATAGGAGCTTGTTGAGATGAAATGGTATTTTGACTCGACGAAACAGTGGTTCTCTGTGGAATGTGTCGAGATGAGACAGAGTTTTGACTCAGCGAAACAGGGACTCCTTTTGGAGCGTGCTGAGATGAATTTGACTTTAGACTCAACGATTCAGGGCTCTTGGAAGAGTGTGTTGAGATGAAACAGTGGAACGACTCAGCGAAACAGGGACTCTCTTTGGAGCATGCTGAGATGAAATAGGATTTGGACTCGACGAAACAGTGACTCGCGGAGGAGCATGTCGAGATGAAATATTAGAACGACTCAGCGAAACAGGGACTCTCTTTGGAGCATGCTGAGATGAAATATATTTTTGACTCAACGATTCAGGGACTCTCGAGAGAGCGTGTTGAGATGAGATATCATTTTTATGCGATTTATGTATAAAAGTACGAGTGCCTAAATTATCCGGATAACGACGGCACGTTTTCGTAATCCGCGGGGTTAGTTTAAAGAGTTTTCAGGGTCGTCACCGTTCTCACAAGGAACATAATAAGGTGTCGGTGACGGCGCCGATGATATCGGCGGCTCGAATGTAACATGATGCATCGCAGCTGGACGGTCGCGATTCTCGGAATTAAACGTATTACGCCGTTCGCTATTATATTTTCTTTTGCGGCATTGAGTAATATCGTGACCTCTGCTTTAGCAATATTTGCAGAAAAGTTGGGACCCCGAGTTATAAAATGATGTTGATGGTTGAGGCCCCGAAGGAGTAAATGGTGGACCCGTGCGCTTTTGTCTCTCCCGGCATTCAGCATCCGAGTGCCCGGGTTTACCACAGATCCTACATTTAGGCTTAACAGATGTTTTATACAGGAGGTTTTGTATCTTTTCCTCCTCGAGAGCCACGTTGATAGCATCATTAAGTGATTTTGGGTTTCTACATCTGACATTATTACTCAGTCGTGGATTTAATCCTAAACTAAAAGTAAATAATGCCAAATCTTCGGTCATAGCGATGCGACCGGATATATCTTTCTTTAGGGATTTAGAATTATAAATTTCTGATTGAAGATCGGTGAGGCAGCTTTCTACACGCAGGGCAAATTGCGCAACAGTTTCTTTTGTTGTTTGAATGCACGATTGTAAATCTAGCAACAAATGATTATAATGCTTTCTCTCACCGAAATTTTGCTTAAGAAAACATTTCAACTGATTAAAATCCCCAAATATTTTATTAGAGCACGCAATCTGAGCTTTACCTTCAAGGCGTGATAGAATATATTTATTTAATAAAACTATTTGACTTGGTGATGCTAAATCTAAGGCATTTTGGCAGTTGGTGAGAAAGGCGGTAAGAGTTTCGCGCTCTCCCTTATAAGGGCTAATAAAATCACAGAACACCTTGATGGGAAACTGTTCGCTCATCGAGATTTTCTTAGAAGAGGAATTTTCGGCTGTTTCCGTAGGCATTATGAACTTGAAAGGAAACTTTAAAGGTAAACGAGTAGCACGTATATGATAGAATAAGGTTTACGATATGTGATACCCTAGGTAATAAAAATACCTAATAAGAATTAAGAATATTGCAGCGATAACAGCAAAATAATATGTTCTACTCACAGACACAGGAACACGAAGAATTCGATACGCATTTTCTGGCACTGAACTAGCACGATTACTGGAACAGGAGGACTGCGGCGCGATAAGTCGCGGCCAGCAGCAGCAGGAACGTCAGGAACAGCGGGGTGGCGGCGCACGGCACCCGCGCGTGCACAACGCGTACACGTGGCAGCACCACGCGGCAGCTCCGCGTGGCAGGGCGGCAAGGGCGATCACCGGCTTCTTGCGGCGATATCAAGGTGACAGAGCTCGCGTATGTTGAGCTCTGGGAGATGGAATTTGGAAATTCGGGACGATCGGCAGGCTTACGCAGGACACTCGTAAGGCTCACTGTCGCGACTCGTCTTTGGAGATGGCACTGAGTTTGTCGAGGTGTGATTTCACTTAGAGAAAATATGAACACCCCGGAGCTGGATTATCTCGTCGGCAACGTGATGTTCACACACGATAACTTTTTCAGTTTTCAGGACACACACGACCCGTTATGGAATACCAGTGGAACGGTTACGGCGATATCAACACTGGTATCCCACTTCTGACACCACTGTTACGGAGTGGGTCGGAAAATGGTTTTTAAAAAAAAACTATTTAATTGACTAAAAATAAAAATGTATTGAAAAATAATTAGAATCACAAGAAAATAGAAAGAAAGTTGCCCGACGGAAGTCCAATCCAAAACTGAAGAAATATTATTATCGCTAATTAAAATAACATCGGTTTCCTATTGCATTGGCGTCAATGCAATGGGAAACTCAGCAATTTAATTTTATATTGGTAACAGGGGTTATTTCGATATAACAGGACGTAAGTAGAGCCATACATAGTTCCAAAACCCACTTCACTGTTGTTATGGGGGACTTTAATGCTAAGTTGGGAAAGAAAAGCGGTGATGAGTTGAGAGTGGGGCAATTTGGGTATGGGCAACGGAACCCTAGGGGACAGAGGCTGGCCGACTTTCTGGAGAAAGAGGGACTCTTCATGATGAACTCTTTCTTCCAGAAGCCGCCTCACAGGAAATGGATCTGGTTAAGTCCCGATGGTTTCACGAGAAACGAGATAGACTTCTTCATGACCGACAAGAAACGGGTATTCAGCGACGTCTCTGTGATCAATAGAGTAAAAACCGGTAGCGATCACCGAATCGTAAGAGCCTCGCTGAATATTAATGTTAAACTTGAAAGGTCCAGTCTGATGAAGTCTACGCTCCGACCTACTCGGTCCCATATTCAAAACCCAGAAAGCTTTCAACTCGAGCTCTCTAATCGCTTTGCTTGCCTTGAGAACCTAGCATCAGTGGACGAGATCAACGACGGGCTAGTGGAAACTGTCCGCACGGTAGGGTCTAAGTTCTTTAGACCCTGCCGTAAAGATAGACCTCATAAACTGACCGACCAAACCTTTAACCTCATGGCTGAACGACGCTTGCTACAATTGCAGTCTTCCAGCGACGCGAAGTCATATAGGCAGCTCAATAGACGAATATCTAAGTCCTTGCGACACGATCTGCGTCTCTTTAATACGAATCGTGTTAAAGAGACCATACAGCGAAACCAAGGCTCCAAAGTGTTCGCAAAGGACAAGTCTATTGGGCAAAGCCAGATGACTAAGCTGAAACGGGAAGATGGCAGCATAGCGTCGACCAAGGCAGAAGTTTTAGGCGAGATCGAGAGGTTCTATGGACAGTTATACACTTCGGTCGCAAAGCCCGTTGACAGCTTGGCAGGAGATCCAAGAGCCAAGCTGTCCCGACATTATACCGAAGATATCCCGGACATCAGTCTGTACGAGATTAGGATGGCCCTGAAACAGCTTAAGAACAACAAGGCGCCGGGTGAGGACGGAATCACTTCAGAGCTTCTGAGAGCGGGTGGAACACCGGTACTTAAAGTCCTCCAGAAGCTCTTTAATTCCGTCCTGTCCGAGGGCAAAACGCCTGAAGCATGGAGCAGGGGTGGGGTGGTGTTGCTCTTCAAAAAAGGTGATAACAGCCTATTGAAGAACTACAGACCCATCACATTTCTAAGCCATGTTTATAAGCTGTTTTCAAGGGTTATCACGGACCGTCTCGAACACAGGCTTGATGACTTCCAGCCTCCCGAACAAGCCGGTTTCCGAAGAGGCTATAGTACCATAGACCACATCTATACGCTGCGGCAAGTTATACAGAAGACCGAGGAGTATAACTTGCCATTATGCTTAGCGTTTGTGTGAAACATGGGCGGTACTTGAGTCACTCCAACGATGCCATATTGACTATCGGTACATCGAGGTGTTGAAGTGTTTGTATAATAACGCCACCATGTCAGTCCGAGTACAGGAGCATAGCACGAAGCCGATTCCATTGAGAAGAGGCGTAAGACAGGGGGACGTTATCTCCCCGAAACTGTTTACAGCCGCAATGGAAGACGCCTTCAAGCTCCTGGAATGGAAAGGACTTGGCATCAACATCAACGGCGAATACATCACTCACCTTCGGTTTGCCGATGACATCGTAGTCATGGCAAAGTCGATGGAGGAACTCAGTATGATGCTCGATGGCCTCGACCGAGTTTCACAACGGGTGGGCCTGAATATGAACATGGACAAGACGAAAATTATGTCAAACTCTGGGCAGCGTTCGGGAAACTTCGCAATATCTTTTCGTCCGACATACCTCAGTGCCTCAAGACGAAAGTCTTCAATCAGTGTGTGTTACCAGTGATGACTTACGGCACCGAAACGTGGTCTCTCACTATCGGCCTCATCTCAAAGCTCAAAGTCGCTCAACGAGCTATGGAGAGGGCTATGCTCGGGGTTTCTCTACGTGATCGAATCCGAAATGAGGAGATCCGTAGACGAACTAAAGTCACCGATATAGCCCACCGGATTAGCAAGTTGAAGTGGCAATGGGCAGGCCATATTGCTCGCAGAGCGGATGGCCGATGGGGTCGAAAAGTGCTTGAGTGGAGACCACGGACTAGCAAGCGCAGCGTAGGACGTCCACCAGCAAGGTGGACAGACGACCTTGTGAAGGTCGCCGGAAGACGCTGGATGCAGGTCGCTTCCAACAGGTATCTGTGGAGATCTAAGGGGGAGGCCTATGTTCAGCAGTGGACGTCCTATGGCTGAGATGATGATGATGATGATGATTATAGGCAGCGGTGCAGCCTTCGGTGGGGGACTGCATCGCTGCTAGTTTCCCGACTGGCGTTTCTCCGATGACGTGGCGCCACCTTTCCAGCTGCAGGGTTGTTCACATCTCGTAGCTTTATTGCCGTATCGAAAGTGGTAGTAGCACACCCAATCCGTTGATCTCCTCCTGAATCGCTGTTGCGACGGGTAGTACCTCCGTCTCCTTGGAGATGGTGAACGAGATCGAGCGTAGGACTTCTTCCTATTCTGCCTATCTGTGTGCATATCGTCTATCCTCTTGCTTAGTTTCGATATTTCTGCTACTAATGCGTCGGTGCTCGATGTTGACGCGCCGGAGGGGACTGCATCGACATGTCAAACCATCGACTAAGCATTAGGACATCAACACGGGTATGCGTTTTTTAATAGATGCTAATGCTAATGTTTCCGTCTTACCTATTACCAGAAAATCATTTAGAGTAAGCGATAGTTCTAACTTTAAATTATACGCGGAAAATGGCTCTGAAATTCAAACTTATGGTACTAGAAATTTAGAATTAAATCTTAACCTTAAGAAACTGTATAAATAGACCTTCATCGTAGCCAATGTTAAACAACCAATCATAAGAGCAGATTTTTTACGCCACTACAATTTACTAGTAGATCTTAATTCACAGAAACTAATAGATAAAGAGTCACAATTATAGGCAAGCGGTAACATGATAAAATGCACGATAAATATCACTTGTTGTTATCGGAGTTTTCAGACATCACTAAACCTAGGCCGTATAGGGATGACGACGCTGATACCGATAATAACAAAGTATTGCATCATATAGAAACTACGGGACCACCCGTACACGCGCGCGCTAGGCCTCTGCCCCCTAACAGGTACCACAAGGTAAAGGAGGAGTTTAGGTCTATGCAGGAGATAGGAATCTGCAGGCCATCAAAGAGCGCGTGGGCAAGTCCGCTACATGTAGTGGCGAAGAAAAATGGGGATATCCGGCCTTGTGGTGACTACAGGCAACTAAACGCTATCACCAAGCCGGACCGATACCCCGTACCGCGGCTGCACGATTTCACGTACGTGCTAGCAGGTAAGAAAGTTTTCTCAAAGCTCGACATAAATAAATCTTATCATTGTGTCAAAGTAGCAAAAGAGGACATCGAGAAAACTGCAATCATAACTCCCTTTGGTTTGTTCGAGTTCCCGCGCATGACTTTCGGTCTACGAAACGCGAGTCAAACATTCCAACGTTTTATGAATCATACGGTATTGCAAGGCCTAGACTTCCTATTCAGTTTCGTTGATGACGTCATCATAGCGAGCGACTATAGAAGAAAACAAAAGGCATCTCAGGCAGGTTTTCGAACGTTTTAGGCAGTTTGGCATCACCATCAACCTGTCTAAATGCGAATTCGGTAAGTCTAGCATAGAGTTTTTAGGATACGAGGTCTCTACTAGGGGTATTCGACCCCTAGACGACAAAATCAAGGCCATCTTAGATTTTCCTCGTCCCAAAACCATAGATCAACTGAGACGGTTTTTAGGTATGATTAACTTCTATAGAGCTAACATTCCAAACGCCGCTAGCCATCAGTCAAGCCTCAATGAATATATGAAAGGCGCAAAAAAGAACGATAAGACTGTTATTCAATGGAATAGTAAGTCAGAGGAGGCCTTTGAACAATGTAAACAAGGTCTAAGGAATGCGGTTATGTTATCCCACCCTAAGGCGAACGTACCTTTAGCACTTATGACTGATGCCTCAGACACCTGTGCAGGAGCCGTGCTACAACAAAAAATTTGATGGTGCATGGCAGCCATTAGGATACTTTTCTAAGAGGTTTACAAAAGCTCAACAAAAGTATTCTACGTATGACAGGGAGCTGTTGGCAATTTTTATGGCAATCAAACATTTTCGTTATCTTTTCGAGGGCAATCAGTTAACTATCTTTACAGACCACAAACCTTTAATTTACGCGTTTACTTAACTACAGAGCAATTGTGAAACACCAAAACGTACGCGACAATTGTTATTTATCAGCGAGTTTACAACAGATATTAGGTACATACAAGGCGAAAACAATACAGTAGCTGACGCACTATCGCGAATTGAAACAATAAACTGCCCTACTGTACTTGACTTCTCGGAATTAGCGATCGCACAAGACACTGACGCCGAGCTTGCACAATTGTTGAGCGCAGGAAATAACAACATTTGCTTAAAGAAATGATGATGTCCTCCTAGCCGATTATCGGCTACGGCGGCTGTTCTCATGTAAGGAGATTAGCCAACTACGCAGGACATATTATAGTGCACGAGCATTTGCGCAGACACAGGTGCACTCACTATTCCTTCACTCTCATAACCCGATGGGACGGCAATCCGACACGACCGGAAAGAGATCAGGCGCAGGACCGACATTTACGTGCTCTCCGATGCACGGGTGTATCAATCACCAACTTCCAGGCTCCGGGCTGCTTTGTGAAAGTCTTCTAAAACCCACAAAGCGATTTCGGCTCGACTCGGGAATCGAACCCAAGACCTCGTGCTCAGCAGCCGTACTTGCGACAGCTAGACCAACGAGGCTTAAAGAAATATCATGTTCCAAATAGTAATGCAGATATTTATTGTGAAATTTCGACTAACAATTGTAGACCGTATGTAACCGAACATTTTAGAAAACTCGCGTACAGTGCAGTACATGACGTCAGTCATCCAGGCATACGAGCAACGCGTAAATTGGTCGCACAACGATTCTTTTGGCCAGGCTTAAATCGCGATGTCGGCAGATGGGCCAAAACATGTATTCAATGTCAGAAATCAAAAGTCGGCAGACACACGATATCGGACTTGCAACAATTTCCAGCTTGTGATCGCTTTGAACATGTACACATCGATATCGTGGGGCCGCTACCAACATCGCGAGAAGGGCACAAGTACCTCGTCACCATGATTGACCGTTGTACACGGTGGCCGGAGGCTATTCCTGTTAAAGATATAACTGCAGAAGTAGTAGCAAGGGTATTTTACGAATCGTGGATCAGTAGGTTTGGTTGTCCCGACAGGCTGACGAGTGACCAAGGGAGGCAATTTGAGAGCTCGTTATTCGCTCAATTAATGAAGTACATGGGTATAACGAAACTTCGAACTACACCATATCACCCCCAAAGTAACGGTATTGTAGAGCGCTGGCACAGATCCATGAAGTCAGCATTAACAGAACGCCTCATTAACAACTCGTCCTGGCTTGATGAGCTGCCTACAGTGCTGCTAGGGTTACGTGCAGTAGGTAGGAGCGATAATGGCATCAGTCCCGCAGAGTACGTATACGGCCAAACGCTTCGTTTACCGGGAGATTTTTACAGCTCTCATAAACGAGACGATGATGATCAAGAGTTTTTAAGACAGTTAAGAGATACAATTAATAACCTGAAACCTGTATCACGGGACGCGCGGGACTCCCGAACATTGTTTATACACAGTGACCTTAATAAATGCGACTATGTATTTACCCGTAACGACGCAGTTCGCAAACCTTTAACACCTACCTATGACGGTCCATATAAAGTATTAGAAAGAAAAAGTAAAGTTTTTGTAATTCAACTACCAAATAGAAAAATTAACGTATCCATAGATAGACTTAAGCCAGCATTATGTACTAAATGAAGACGGTAATGATAAGCAATCTGATATTATTGTAAGAAATGCTCTTAGTAATAGTAACCCGGTACTACTGTCACCGTTCCCCACCTGTGGAGTGAAGCAAGGTTGTGTCCTGGCTCCCACATTGTTTGAATTATATTTCGCAGTTGTAGTCCGTGAAGTATTGACTTCTTCTCCTGAAGGAGTTCGTATTCGTTATCGGACTGACGGCAAACTTTTCAACCTAAATAGACTCAAGGCGACCACAAAGGTGTCTTATGCACATATACAGGACATTATGTATGCAGATGACCTCTGTTTCGTGGCTGAATCCCCTGAAGTCCTGCAACAGCTAGTCACGAACCTTCACAAGCAGTGCTGTACATTTGGTCTAAAAATCAGCATCAAAAAGACAGAAGTAATGTCTTTAGACAATCACGGACGTCAAGAACTGGCCATTATGCTTGGTGAAGATGTCCTGAAGCAGGTCGATAAATTTCGATATTTGGGGAGCACTATAACAGCAAAGTGCGACCTTGACGCCGAAATCAATAGCAGAATTGGTGCTGCAGCCGCTGCTTTCGGCAAATTTGACAAGAAGGTCTTCAGCTCCCATGACCTAAAGATATCCACAAAGGTCTCTGTGTATATGTCAGTTGTGTTGCCTTGTATACTCTACTCAGCGGAAACATGGACACCGTACCGACGCCACATCAAGCAACTAGACCGCTTCCACCTCAAATGTCTGCGCAAAATATTAAATATCCGTTGGTTTGATCGTGTGCGTAACACAGAAGTGTTGAGGAAAGCCAATGTAGGTGGCATTGAAGCATACCTCATGAGGAGACAGCTTCGTTGGTGCGGGCATGTACTGCGCATGCCGGATACTAGAGTGGCCAAGCGCATCCTCTACTCCGAGTTGCAGGAGGGCAGGAGGGCAAGCGGAAACGTGGCGGACAGCTGCTGCGATACAAGGATGTGCTGAAGCGCCACATGAAAAGCTGTTCCATTGACCCGTCTCAGTGGGAGAATCTGGCATCCAACCGCGGAGACTGGAGAAGCCGCGTTAAAGCCAAAGTCTTTGACTTTGAAGCACGCCGGCTTTCTGAGTTGGATGCCAAACGAGATGAGTTGAAAGCTCGACCACCTGTAGCTTTTAACTACAACTTTGTGGCTGGTACCCTGACATGTCCGCAGTGTGCGCGGACTTTCACGCACAAAATTGGATACTCCAGCCACATAAGAGCACACGCACGCCATTAGGCTCGAAGTGGTCGCCGTTGCCGAAATCGGCGTGGAAGAATATTATTATTAACTAGCTTCTGCCCGCGACTTCGTACGCGGATCCTGTCCCTTATGCCAGCGACTACGGGGTCAGCAAAATCAAAGATCTTAATCGTCTGATATTGAATTTTAAGAGCCCGTTGACTTGAAAACAACGGGATATGCATTAGAAACGTTCCATATATTTAATTTTTGTACTTCAACGGCAAAGCACAGCAGACTAAACAAAACGCTGAGAACTGAACCGCAATAGACGCGACCATAGGGATAAATGTAGTGATTCTAATTAGTCCGCATTTAAGTTGTGTGTGGCAAAAATATTACACGTATTACGTAAAAAACATTAAATAGATGACAAAGTCTTGGTGACTTAGTGGAAGTCGTGGTGGTTTAGTGGGTAGAGAACCAATCTCTCAAGTATGAGCGTGCGTCTTTGATTCCAGGTCTGGCAAGTACCTGCCAATGCAACTTTTCTAAGTTCGTATGTAGGTACTTTCTACGTATATTTTGGATACCAATGACCGTTATTTGGAAAGCTTAAACTGTAGGTTCCGGCTGTCATTGAACATTCTTGGCAGTCGTTATGGGTAGTCAGACCAGTAAGTCTGACCAGTTTTACCAAGGGGTGTTGGGTTGAGCGGGTAACCGGGTTGTGGAGGTCAGATAGGTAGTCGCTCCTTGTAAAACACTGGTACTCAGTTGCATCGTGACTGGAAGTCGACTCTAACATAATGGGGACAAAGGCTCTTGAGATAATAACGACAATAATAATGAGATATAAGCACCGCAGGACATCTGAGGCTGATGACGGGGAGTAGCTACCCCGCGGGGCTGTATATACTGAGTTCTCCAGGGAGAGTATACTGCCCCCATCTCCGGCAGGTCAGAGTGAACCATGACGGGGGTAGGTCTCAAGCCTCTGGCTTGGCTTGGCCGTCCAGAGTGGAGTCGCTAGAGCAGGGTTAGTAGCCCTGCTCGGAGGATGCCTCGTGGTAAGTGACCCACAGGGAGCGCGTAATCTGCGTTTAAAATCCGCCGAGGTATTCTCACACTTCAGCCGCTCATGTCCCTGTTGTCCTCTTGTTGCTATTCAGTGACTGATTCCCGGGGGCCCAGTAAGTGAGCTGGCGAAGTCTCCACCAGCAATTTTTACATGTATCTAATACATTGTCATCGGCAGGTGCCATAGTTCCCGTAGTTTCCCCATTCCTAGTCCATTAGCATCCCATCACAATAGCCCAAGTAATTTTCATCCACAGTTAGCGGTATGGTATAGGGATTGTCTTTTTTTTAACGACGTCCACCGGGGATTGTCCTTGAGTTCATATTTCTATAGTGTATAAAGGGATAATCGTCGGTTTTGTGTCACCATACCTATTTCATAACATTCGTTTCTATACATTTTAAGTGTAGTATTGCTCTTGAAGTTCCACATCAGGTGTTCCAGATCTTCGATGTATATACGTCAATAAAGAGTGCTTATTAGATTGAACCACTTTTGCAAAAACGTCATATCTTTATATGCTATAGTCTAGCTGGGCTCCTGGGGTTCCACATCAGGTGTTTTACATCTTCAATTTTTATAAGTCAACAGAGAGTGCTTATCAGATTGAACAACTTTTGCTAAAACGTCACACCTCTATATGCTATAGTCTAGCTGGGCCCCTGGAGTTCCACATCAGGTGTTTTAGATCTTCAATTTGTATAAGTCAATAGAAAGTGCTTATCAAGTTGAACAACTTTTGCTAAAACGTCATACCTGTATATGGTACAGAGAAGCTGGGCTCTTGGGGTTCCACATCAGGTGTTCCAGATCTTAAAATTTATTATCTCAGCTGAAAATGCTTATCACATGAAACAATTTTTGCTATCGCACCATTTTGGTATCTCTTATAGTTTTGTTGGTCTGTTGGTGTTCTGCACCAGGTCTTCAAGTTTCGAAGATAAATTATAGCTGGTGAAGCGTCGATGTCTTTTTTCAATGCGAATATTTATTCAATAATAAATTAAATACATAAGTTATTTTTCCCGCAACTTAAAACTTTGTTTCAATTATTTTCATATTTATAATAACCCAATTGAGTTTCTGATGATGATATCCGAACGACAATACTAGCTACCGCAGCGCCCATTGGTTCGTATCGAGTGTTCTAGAGGACGCTCGCATCAAGCCAGCAGTGTTGCGTCTGGCCACCGCCAAG
The DNA here is from genome assembly GCA_033682625.1 of Helicoverpa zea x Helicoverpa armigera. Classification (NCBI taxonomy): domain Eukaryota; kingdom Metazoa; phylum Arthropoda; class Insecta; order Lepidoptera; family Noctuidae; genus Helicoverpa; species Helicoverpa zea x Helicoverpa armigera. Next base: position 44,773 of record JAWIIS010000219.1, on the reverse strand, counting down.
GACGCATGTTGGACTTCTCCCGCCGCCATTGTGTCGAATACACACCGCTCCGCGTCATTTTTTCCCTATATGTGATTTCCTGAAGATTCTCGTGTAATAATTGAACCTGCTGCTAGAAGACATTGCGGACTTATAGTGCAGTGCTGATTTCACGAGTTTTAACCAGTCCACCGGTGGATGAACCTAGATTTAGCTCGCCGGCCGGCAGCCCTTACCGCGACCACGCGCCCTGGAACGAGGCCTCTTCACATCTCGCTGGTTCTAAGTGAGGTCCCTGGATTCACAAGGTACGTGGGCTTTATTGCTGCAAATAGTTGTAGTGGGTATTGGTGTCTAAAGGAATATCATCAGCAGGGATTTAATTGAAATACGATTTAGGTTTCACCGCCATATTGTTTCCCCGCATTCGATTTTCAAGATTTGAAATCACCGCTCCCGCATTTCTCTTTTCCTTCTTCATTCAACCTTTTAAATTTCTCCCAATTTACATTCACTAATTTTTTCTATTATTTTTCCATGATGAGGCTATTTACACGCCTCACCATAGTTTTGGTCCTTCGAGCCGGATGTTGAACCGCTATTAGTTAGATTTTTACGTAATAATTGGTGAAAATCATAAAGTAACATTGCACAATAGGTATAGGTAATTTACGTAAACTTTGGTGAATTATACCTGCCTACAAATCGCTCCGCTTTAATAAGTATGAACATATTTGACAATAGATTTTACGTAAGTATTTGGTAAATCTGTCAATTTGTCTCACAGAATAGAACGTGTTACGTATTAATTGGTAAAGTTCATTCTTTGTTTATTTATAATTTCGCCTTTGTAACAAATACATACCTACAATAGGAGGTAGTTACATATCATTTCGGTTTTGTGCGTATGAGTCATTTTTATTCTAATACCTACAGATAGTTTTACTATTGCAAACCGCCTTGTAGGTAACTTGTTTACCGCATTTCTTTATACTGTTTTTGAAGATTAGCTTCACAAAATGACTGACAAACAACTAAAACCGGAAGATTTACTAACGATCCTTCATGAGAAGAAAGGATTATTATTCAAACGTGTTAATCGATTATATGATTTATCAAAAAATATTTCGTCGTTCGATTCGAGAAAGAATGAAAGTTTTATGACTGAATCGGAAACTATTGACGACATTCGAGACAAATTCGAATCTTATGTCGATCGAATTAACCAAATAAACATGAATTTGAAACCTGGTTCGAGTCCCGACTATGCTTCTTTAGAATCCTTTGAAGATTTGTTTATCCACATCAAGCGTATTAGAAATAAAGTCAATAGTAGGCAATCTCCGTTATCACATAGTAGTAATTCGAAAACGTTGTTTGAACCGCTAAAAATAAAGTTGCCCCCGATCGCACTGCCTTCTTTCGATGGGAAACCAGAGAATTGGCCTGTTTTCTACGAGTCGTTTAAGTCAAATATTCACGGCAACGATCAGCTGACTGACTCGCAGCGTGTGCAGTACTTAGTAGGTAAACTTACACATAACGCGTTGAAGGTTACAGCCGGTATCGTACCTACGGGTGATACCTACCAGTTCTTATGGAACAGCTAAGTTAGTAAATACCAGGATAAACGCACATTAGGTACACACTATTTGAATAATATATTTGATTTAAAATGTTGTTCTTATAACGCAAATAGTCTCGATTCTTTCATTGAAACATTTAATGCAAGTATTTCTGCCCTGAAACAACTGGGTATTCCGGATCTTGCTGATTTTATTCTCTTGCATTGCGCTATGAGAAAAATAGATTCACAGACTGGTCAATCGTTTGAACTTTCCATTCGCGATATTGAAATACCTACAACTAAATTGTTAATTAGCTTTGTTCAGGATCAGGCAAAAATATTAGCTCGCTTGAATTTATCTCATTTGAATGCGAACGCGAAAAATAACTATAATAAACCGCATGGTTCCGCATCTCGCGATCCTCGTACGCAAACGAAATCGTTTGTTGTGAGTGAATCGATTAATTGTTCCGCTCCTACAGCGACTTCGGTCTCGAGTTGCGCGTATTGTAATGATAACGCTCATGTTAATTTGTATAACTGCGCGAAGTTTCAATCCACGTTAACTCCTAGAGCTAGGTTTGAGTTTATTAAATCCAAAGATGGATGCGCAAATTGTCTGAGCACTTCGCACGGTTTGAGTAAATGCAAGTCGACCTCGGTTTGTAAAGTATGAAAAAAACGTCATCATACTTTATTACATTTTGATAAAAATAATAATCCCCCGCTGCAAACTGCTGATGTTAGATCGATGAATTGCAATGTAGTCGGCGCGCCTGCTCTGGCGGCGCCGCTGTCCGGCGCGCCTTCCGCGCACCCCTCGCCCCGCGCGGCGTCTTCGCTTGCGCCGACTCACGCCGCTGTGCCTTGCGCTTATTCTTATAGCGATAAGGTCGATATTCCCGCGCCGGTAACCGTGTGTGGCTCGGGTGATGTTACTAAAACATTTCCGAATCATAATACGGCCGCGTTATTAGCAGCTGATACGAAGGCTGAGTCGACAATTCTGTTATCAACCGCGCAGGTTTACGCGCGAGCTAGTAATAATAGGTCGGGTTATAAAACAATAGTTCGGTGTTTAATTGACAATGGCTCGCAAAGTAATTTAATAACTACCGCTTGTTGTAGGAAACTCAATTTAATAATAATTCCTTTGAGTAATTCTTTTGTCAAAGGTGTTGGTTCTGTATCGCGGCCGATAATAGGTTATGTGAACTTAGAAATCGAGTCTCGCGTAGACCCGCATCAAAAATATAATATTCGCGCGTTAGTAGTTGAGTGCATTACGGACCAGCTACCTTCGCACCATATTAAGTGGGATTCTTCAGTGGACTCCCACTCGCTACCGCTCGCTGATTTAAGCTGGAATATTCCAGGCGATATTGACATAGTGTTAGGCGCTCAACTGTTTCCGTATATTTATTTGGGGAATAGGGTAGACTTAGGTTCACATGCGCCTCCCGCATTGTTAACGACATTCGGGTATGTCCTTATGGGTGATTTTCCGCATAGTAAAGATAATTTAAAGCTACCTAGCTTTTCTTACACAACGTTAGCCCTTGATAATTTATTACAAAGGTTCTGGGAAATGGAAGAGGTTGAAGGTAAACGCTTTTTATCTCCTGAGGAAACCGAATGTGAGAATATTTTTTCCTCGACCGTGTCACGTGACGATTCGGGCCGGTACACTGTCGCGTTACCTTTCAGTAAGGATCCCGCTGAGTTAGGTAACTCCCGCACCGCCGCGTACCGTCGACTGGTTGCGCTGGAGAAAAAACTCCGCCAATCACCGACGTTGAGGGAAAACTATAACGCAGTGATCCAAGAGTACATAGATAATGGATACTTAAGTCAAGTCGATGAGTCAGACATTTCGGATGACGGGTACTACATCTCTCATCACGCTGTCGTTCGGCCAGACAAACCGATGCCGCGCATTGTATTGGATGCGAGTGCTAGGACGCATACTGGTTTATCTTTAAATGATATACTCCATATTGGTCCGAATTTACAAACGGATCTGTTTCTTCTTTTAATCAATTTTAGATTATTTCCTATCGCTATAAATTCTGATATTAGACAGATGTATTTACGAATCTGCGTACCTGTTGCGCAGCGTAAATACCTACGCATCTTGTTTCGATTCAATGAGAACGAACCTTTGTTAACATTCGCTTTTAACCGCTTACCTTTCGGACTTAAGTCGAGTCCTTTCATAGCTATGCGCACTGTGCGACAGCTGGCCTCGGACAGTCCGCATTATCCCGAAGCTGCTAAAGTAGCTGAGACCAGCCTATATATGGATGACCTGGTCTACTCGGTGAATAATGAAGAGAACGCTATCCGCATATCGCATGATCTCATAAAAATGTTTAAGTCGGGTGATTTTGACCTTGTAAAATGGTGTAGCAATTCACCCGCGCTTTTAAACAGTCTTCCTGATTCACATCGTAAGTCGCTTGATTTTCATGAAGGGAATGATGTGTCCAGGGTTTTAGGTCTTTCATGGGAGCCTTCGCAGGATAAGTTCTTCTTCACGACCGCTCGAGTGGCCGAGAAATGTACTAAGAGAAATATACTCTCGATAGTGGCCCGCTTATTTGATGTTCTCGGTCTAGTTGCTCCCGTGATCTTTTACGCCAAGTTGCTTATCAAAGAGTTATGGTTGAGCAATATCGGTTGGGATGATGTCGCTCCTGACGAAATAGTTCAACGTTTTTCGCTTCTCATGCAGGAGTTTCCCTTGTTGGATTCCTTGCGGATAGCACGTCATGTGGGTGTTACCGATGATTGTTCTGTTCGTATAGTCGCATTCGCTGATGCCAGTATGGCTGGGTACGGTTGTGTTATTTATATACATTCTATCAGTCCGTCCGGGATAATAGTTCGCTTACTTTGTGCGAAGTCAAAGGTTTCACCTACCAAGGTGACCACTCTTGCACGTCTCGAGCTGTGCGCCGCCGTGCTCATGTCGAGGATGGTGAAGGCTGTTCGTGATACTTATGCTTCACGTGTTACAATTGAAGGGATTTATGCCTTTTCAGACTCCACGATAGCCTTATCGTGGATTCATTCATCTCCGCATCGCTGGTCAGTCTTTGTCAGCAATAGAGTCGCTCAATGTCAGGAAAACTTGGGTTCTCAGTATTTTTACCATGTGGCAGGTGTTGAGAATCCGAGCGACTGCCTATCCCGTGGCCTACTTCCTTCCCAGTTGGTGTCCCATGAGCTTTGGTGGAACGGCCCTTCTTGGCTTCGTTGTGCTCCTGAGGATTGGCCGGTCAAACCTTTCTGTCCCACTGGCTGTGTGGAACTCCCCGAGCATAAGACAAACATTTTAGCTGTCACCACGCAAGTAGAAGTTCCTCTTCTTTGTAAACTCGCGCAGCGCACCTCTTCATGGGATAGACTGTTGCGCATCGTTTCTTATATACTTAAATTCGCTAGACCAAAGGTTCATTGTGAACCTCGGTCACCACAGGGGTTGGCAGCCGCGGAAAAGGTTATAATCCGTGCCGTGCAATCTGTCCATTTCGCAGATGACATTAAGCTCATTAAATGTGGTAAACTTTTACCCAAGAAACTTAGAAGTTTGTCTGTCTTCTTCGATGAAGAAGGTATATTACGCATTGGGGGAAGACTTTCAAAGTCATACCTTCCTTATGATGCCAAGCATCCTTTTTTACTTCCTAAACATGATGCGATTGTAGATCTGATAATTCATCATTACCATGTGATGAATTGTCACACTGGACCAGGGCTACTTATGTCTATTTTACGGCAGCGATTTTGGATACTAGATGCCAGGACTGTCATTAGGTCTAAGTTAAGACAATGCAACACATGCTTTAGGGTTAGTCCGACGCATCCTACTCCAGTGATGGCGGACCTTCCTGAATACCGAGTCTCGGAATCAAAGGCATTTGTCCATACTGGGGTGGATTATGCTGGTCCCATCCGCATAACTCTCACTCGTCGCAGAGGTCAGCACGCTCAGAAAGCTTACGTCTGTCTGTTTGTGTGTTTGGTAACCAAAGCGGTACATGTAGAGTTAGTCTCTGAACTTACTACCGACGCCTTTTTAGCCGCATTTAAACGTTTTATCTCACGTCGAGGGCCAGTATCGTGTCTTTATTCGGATAACGCTACCAACTTCGTTGGTGCTAAAGCCCAACTAGACGAACTTTATAATTTCTTAATGAAGTCAAACCTCAATTCATCTCTTTTAAACGAGTTATTAACCCGCCGCATTAAGTGGAAGATGATTCCACCACGCTCCCCACATTTTGGCGGCATGTGGGAAGCGAACATAAAAACATTAAAAACGCATCTCTATCGTGTGATTGGAGATCAACTTCTTACTTATGAAGAGTTACAGACTGTACTCATTCAAATAGAGTGCATTATGAACTCACGCCCTCTGAGCGTGTTGTCGTCTGATCCGCATCCGGAAGTTATAACTCCCGCTCATTTTTTGATGTCCACCCCATTGCAGTACTTGCCGGCAGCCGATCTGTCTGGTCAGCGCTTAAATCTTTCCCAACGTAAACAGTTGTTAGATAGTATGGTCCAATCTTTCTGGAAGAAATGGCACTTAGAGTACCTGCATACGCTGCAAGTTAGGCAAAAGTGGGCAACCGCGGCCAAGCCCGTAGAAGTAGGAACTGTCGTGCTCGTGGGACAGGATAGTTCTCCTCCATTGAGTTGGCCATTAGGAGTTATAACTGAGGTTTACAAAGGTGCCGACAATGTCATTCGCGTTGCAATGGTGAGGACGAAGTTCGGTAATTTTAAACGCTCCGTCACGAAACTATATCCTATCCCAACGCAATAAAATTTAAGTTAACGAATACTCATAGTTTAAGGATTAGGATTAGTCTCTTTTAAATATTTTCATTTCTTCTCCGCGTTCAGTCATAAGACTTAGGCTGATCATGACTTACGTTAGTAGATCTTTATAATTTTCACCTTTCCCTTTGAAAGAACTTGCGTCCTTCCAAGGCGGGGAGCATGGTGAAGCGTCGATGTCTTTTTTCAATGCGAATATTTATTCAATAATAAATTAAATACATAAGTTATTTTTCCCGCAACTTAAAACTTTGTTTCAATTATTTTCATATTTATAATAACCCAATTGAGTTTCTGATGATGATATCCGAACGACAATACTAGCTACCGCAGCGCCCATTGGTTCGTATCGAGTGTTCTAGAGGACGCTCGCATCAAGCCAGCAGTGTTGCGTCTGGCCACCGCCAAGGACGCATGTTGGACTTCTCCCGCCGCCATTGTGTCGAATACACACCGCTCCGCGTCATTTTTTCCCTATATGTGATTTCCTGAAGATTCTCGTGTAATAATTGAACCTGCTGCTAGAAGACATTGCGGACTTATAGTGCAGTGCTGATTTCACGAGTTTTAACCAGTCCACCGGTGGATGAACCTAGATTTAGCTCGCCGGCCGGCAGCCCTTACCGCGACCACGCGCCCTGGAACGAGGCCTCTTCACATCTCGCTGGTTCTAAGTGAGGTCCCTGGATTCACAAGGTACGTGGGCTTTATTGCTGCAAATAGTTGTAGTGGGTATTGGTGTCTAAAGGAATATCATCAGCAGGGATTTAATTGAAATACGATTTAGGTTTCACCGCCATATTGTTTCCCCGCATTCGATTTTCAAGATTTGAAATCACCGCTCCCGCATTTCTCTTTTCCTTCTTCATTCAACCTTTTAAATTTCTCCCAATTTACATTCACTAATTTTTTCTATTATTTTTCCATGATGAGGCTATTTACACGCCTCACCAATAGCCTATATGTTGACCAGGCTTAATACTGATACAACAAAGAAAAAATCATTGAAATCCGTCCAGTAGTTCCGAAGATTAGCGTGTACAAACAAACAGACATACAGACATACAGACATGCAGACATACAGACATACAGACAGAATTTTTTTTTTGGATTTGTGCTCCATTACTGTTTCTAAACCCCACCCAATTATTTTTTTTTTAATATATTCAATGTACAGACACAGTTTTTTTACAGATTTATTATATGTATATAGATATAGATATATAGATATAGATGTATAGATATAGATAGATTTATTATATGTATAGATATAGATATAGATAACAAACTAGGTCTCGCTTACTAACTTAAAATGATTGTGCAACAATGTATGATGATGTCCTCCTAGCCGATTCTCGGCTACGGCGGCTGTTCTAATGTAAGGAGATTAGCCAACTACGCAGGACATATTATAGTGCACGAGCATTTGCGCAGACACAGGTGCACTCACTATTCCTTCACTCTCATAACCCGATGGGACGGCAACCCGACACGACCGGTGAGAGATCAGGCGCAGGACCGACATTTACGTGCTCTCCGATGCACGGGTGTATCAATCACCAGCTTCCAGGCTCCAGGCTGCTTTGTGAAAGTCTTCTAAAACCCACAAAGCGATTTCGGCCCGACTCGGGAATCGAACCCGAGACCTCGTGCTCAGCAGCCGCACTTGCGACAGCTAGACCAACGAGGCAACAATGTATATGCCTATGGTGAATGTAAGACAAATATATTTTCTGCTGATATAGTGTCTACTTACTTACCTTTGAACAATAAGTCTTTCACACATTGTAAAAGGCACTGATTTTTTAAATAGCGTTAGCCTTTGTCAGATAACCACTCGCCATACAAGTAGCTATAATCACGTACGTCAAATATTTTTCGACTATAATCATGGGCAAAACATACAGCAAAGAAGAAGTTGTGATCGCCCAAAATAACGCGATAGAATCAAAAGTGACGAGATACGAGATCGGTTTCGCAGTCATGGCAACCGCAGTAGTCCTCATCGCAGTGTTAATATCGTGTCGTCATTTCCGAAACCGCGTTAAGAAACTTGTGCATAAAGAAATAGTGAACGGTGTTGTGACCACGTTGCCTGGGCGCATAGAAGCTCGTACGATGACGCTGCAGCCACCGCAGGCTAGCTACGCGTAGGAGGTCCGCCCAATACAAAATGTTATTGTTCTGATGGCCAGTGCTTATCGCAATATGTATTAGAATACCTTCCCTGTAAAGTTTATAATGCAATGTAATGTTTATGATTCTTGTATCTTACTTTGTATTGTAATTGTATTTACTTTGTGTTGTGTGTAGTAAGTAAGATATATTCTGTTGTGATTTAAGAAAATTTGGGGGGGAGTACTGTAGGGACACATGTAAGTATGTATGGCAGAGTGCAAGGCAAGCAAACTCTTGTGTGAGCGTGAAGTATGCGAGGCACGGACAGTTACTGCGCACTGGTCCGAGTGAACGGTTCTATCTGGGGGTTTACGCGAAATATATCCGGTATCCGAACACCGTTGTTTCTCTCAATCCCCTGCGCCCCACGACCAGAAGAGGCAGTGCTCAATTAGGGATCCCCCTAAATACGATCCCTAAACACTTATAATTCTTGTAATATCCACTATATTGTAAGCAAGTCACCTGAAGTAAGTTGGTTCCAGAACAATATAGTGTTAGCATCGACATAGAATATCTGTTGATTTTAATATTAATGACTAGCAACACTGACAAAAGCGGGAAGTCGAACTGTCAAAGTGAAAAAAAGAATGGAAGTTTTGTTTGTTGCAAAGTTTAAGAAAGTTGTAAGAAATTAAAAACAAGTGTTGATTGTTATGTTGTGATTTTGAGAGAATAAAACTTTATTTAAGATACTTTTGGTGCACTTTTAATGGAAGAAGACTTACAGTTTCAGAAGTGGTATAAGACCTTTGCTAATTATTTCCGCATTATTCGCATCCTGAGAAAAAGTTTTCTAGCACTAGCGAAACTAAACTCTTTTGCAAAAAAAACGGGCACCTATGCGAAATCTTAGTTTTAAGGACTTTACGTGTATTTCAAAGGGTTTTAATGATTTTAGTATGTTTCTAGCATCAAAAGAGCTAGCCGAGCATGCGTGAGAGTGTATTCTAAATTTGAATTTTGTACAACTGCTAAGAAATTGGTTAAACCTTGTTTTGGACTAATTGCTGGCAGAAAGTTCGTCGGTGTTTTGAAAAGTTTTTGAAGTGATTTTCAGGAAATGATAATACAGTTTTAATTAATGATTAATGTACTTTTTTGTTAGATCAAAACATTTTTGAAAAACTATGCGTATTTGATAAAATTTTCACCTGCTCTAAATGGGCTATACTGATGATTGGTGGCAATGTTAAGAGTTTCGGTATTTTAGTGTAAAGCGTTCTATTGTTTAGATATTGTACCCACGTGTTTTAAAATATCGCTTTTTCATAAATAAACACTATTTAGAAGAGTATCAGTACCTTTGGCTGCGACAAAACCAATTTAAAGTAAGTAGTGCCCATCACAACTCGTCTCCTATCGGACTTTGACATTTTTAAAAGTCTTGAAATTCTACAAAATACAGAAAATAGCGCATAAACTGTAAGCACGAGGTCTTAAGGTCTCGTAATCACTGATTTTTAAACAACCTCGTCTCTTGGGAAACTCCGTAGACCTCTGAAGATCTATGAGTCTGAGCGTTCAAATAGCGTGTTTTCAGCTCACACATTATATTTCTATGAAAAAATCAACCTCCTTAATAGATGTGACATAAAAGGTAAAAGGGCAATTGATTGCCTACTATATGGAATAGAAGACCGCAGTATAATATTAGGTGCTAAAACAACTAAGTATTGAAATATTTCCAATCAATAAAACAGCAATCTCGAGAATTACATTTTAAGAGGACGAATTGGAATTTTTGGCGCCAAGGATCTCAATTTTTCTCAGTAAATACAAAACGGATCAAAATACAACTTGGTTACCTGAAAGTTCATGATAAAAACCTTATTTTGTTAGACGTAGAAACATGATTAGGTAACTTTTATAACAGAGAAAAATATATCAAACATACCTCTTTTTAAAAAGAGATTCACATATTATGGGCAAACGGGACCGATTAAAGCCTCTTAACTTTTTAAGTAGTTGAGTATATACATCCTCTTTAAAATTGTAGAGGGAATTTTTATCAAATTATCATTTCTAAATAATAAAATTACAAAACCATTTTGTCGCTTACGACTTTTAGTTATAAGCTAGCGCGCGTATTGTTATCCTCGCCCCGCTCAGACGCTCCGACCCCTTTTGGCGCCTTAGATGCGCGTGCCGGTTATGGAATTATTGTTGACCAATTCGTCGCCTTAAAACTAGGAACAACTATGATAAAAGGAACAATAATAACATATCAAATAACATATCACATAACATATCAAGGAACACAAAACCTTATGAAAGGACCAAATCTATAACATGTTTTAATTGTAATGAAACCGGCCATTATAGTTATAACTGTCAAAAAAAAGAAATTAAGTGTAGTAATTGCAATAGACTTGGACAATTAGCTAATGTTTGTAAAGATGCATCAAAAAAAGAAAATGAAAAGTCAGTTATGGCATTATCTACAAATATGAATGAAAATGATAAATATCATATTAATCTAAAAATAAATGGTCAGGCTTTACAAGGGTATGTTGATTTGGGTAGCCAGTGCACCTTGTTACGTCATAGTGCTACAGAGAACTTAGGTATCCATTGGTCTTCAGAACAACCATTACCTACAATGCGTGGCATTGGCAATCATGTTGTTTTACCACTCGGTAAAGTAACTATTAATATTGAAATTCAGGGTATTATGCAATCAGTTGACAGTTATATTGTTGAGAATAATGTTATTAAGTATGACATATTAATTGGCCATAGTTTTACTGAATCTCCAGGCATAACCATAACTAAAACCACTGATGCTTTGATTTTTAGACGAGCCCTACCAACAAAATTAAGACTTATTCTTTTAAATGATATTTTGATTCCTCCAAAGGAGACATATGTGATAAAGGTAAAAAGTGATGTTGGTTATTCAGGCACAATGAATGTTAACGGCTCTCTACGTGGGTATGATGGTAAAGAATACTATCTTATGCCTGGTGAATACAACGTAGTGAATGGAGTCAGCGCATTATTGATATAAAACCTATCAAATAATAATTTATCGTTAAAACTTGGGTCATTAATAACACGTGCCTTACTCACAGATTCTATATTAGATGTAAATTTATTAGATTTTAGTGATACAAATATTAGTAATTCAATAAACTATGACAACAAAATATCCAATGAAGAAATATTTCAACTTAAAAATATCTTACAAAAGTAGAGCCAATGTTTTTCTTGCAATATGATGGATTTAGGTTATACCAACATTGAAAAAATGGAAATTGAATTGATTGATACAACACCTGTTGTATACAGACCATATAGATTATCTTACCCGGAGAGAGAATTAGTAAAATCCATGGTTTAGGAAATGCTTACCGCAGACATTATTTGTGAATCCAATTCGGCATATGCTAGCCCAGTCCTTTTAGTCAAGAAGAAAACAGGTGACAAAGGACTTTGTATTGACTATCGAGCACTGAATAGAAAAACTAAAAAGGAGCATTTTCCCCTTCCACTGATTGATGATCAACTAGATCGATTAGCTGGTCATTCTTTGTTCATTAGCTTAGATTTAGCATCAGACTACTACCAATTAGCTGTTGGGGAGGGTTCCCAAGATAAGACGGCATTTGTTACGCCGGATGGCCAATATCAGTTCAAGAGAATGCCATTCGGTTTAACTAATGCACCATCAGTCTTTCAAAAGACAATGAACAAAATATTAGTTAAAATAGATTATGCCCTTGTTTACATGGATGATATTTGAATCCCAGCACGCACGTTTAATGAAGGTTTAAAAAGATTTGATGAATTTTTGAGTATTATCCGTGATGCTAATCTCACTCTAAAATTAGAAAAATGCTTCTTCTTTTATACACAGATTGATTTCTTAGGCTTTGAGTAAGCGGATTGGGCATAAGACCCGGTTCCCGTAAAATAACTGCAGTAACAAACTTCCCGACTCCAAACAATGTCCATGACGTTAGACGTTTCATAGGTTTAGCCAGTTTTTTTCGACGTTTTTCGAAGGATTTCTCCCTGATTGCACGTCCGCTAACCGATTTGTTAAGAAAACGGATTACATGGAAATGGTCAGACGAACAAGTGACAGCGTTTGAGACTCTAAAACGTAAATTGGTCGAGAGACCATTACTCGCACTATATGATCCCAAGTTAGAAACTGAACTACACACAGATGCGTCAAAACATGGTATTGCGGGCGTCCTAATGCAGCGTAACAAAGAAGGAATAATTAACCCCGTAGCATATTACAGCCGCAAAACATCGGCTGATGAGCAAAAGCTTCACTCCTTTGATGTAGAGACCCTAGCTGTCATAGCATCGCTAAAGAGATTTCGTGTGCATCTATTAGGATTAAAATTCAAAATAGTGACTGACTGCAATGCGCTCCGAACTACTATGACAAAAAGAGACCTCATCCCTAGAATAGGTCGGTGGTGGGTGCAACTCCAGGAGTACGACTGTGAAATAGAATACAGGGCAGGCTCAAGAATGTCGCATGTTGATGCACTCAGTCGTACTCCTGTTGACGAACCCACTACCCTTGACTCTATACACGTTATTGATGTACTCGCTGTAGAAGCACAAGACTGGATAGCTACAGTTCAAAGTAATGATGAAGAAGTTAAAAAAATTAAGGTAATTTTTGCCAGCAAAGACACAACATTTATAGTTGACATTCATAAAAATTACCAACTGAAAGGTAATTATGTTTATAGAATAGTTGATGGTGGATTACGTTGGGTTGTCCCGAGATCGGTTAGGTGGCAATTACTAAAGATGAACCACGACGATGTGGGTCATTTTAGTTATGATAAGACGCTAAATAGACTGAAGGGTTCATTTTGGTTCCCTAAAATGCGAAGATTCACAAAAAAGTATATTAAAGCTTGCTTAGAATGTGCGTATCATAAGGCATCCGGAGGACCAAAAGAAGGACTACTTCATCCGATTCCAAAACCGAACATACCGTTTCACACGTTGCATGCCGACCACCTAGGTCCATTCGTTCGTTCGCGGAGAGGCAACATGTACCTTTTGGTAATCATAGACGCTTTTACAAAATTTATCAGTATAAGATCTGTCAGAGACACAAAGACTGCTACTGCCATTAGAGTCTTGAAGGATTATTTTAGCTATTTTGCAGCACCCACTCGATTAATTACAGACAGGAAGACGTGTTTTACTAGCTCCAAATTTAAAACTTTTGTAAAAGATAGTAGTATTAAACACATATTAAATGCTGTCGCAACTCCGCGAGCGAACGGCCAAGTTGAAAGATTCAATAGAACTATTTCAGACGCTCTTAGTGCAAAGTGTCATGATAAAAATGATAACACCTGGGATGAATATGTTAGTGAGGTTCAGTTAGGATTAAACACATCAATTAACAAAAGTACTGGTAAAAGCCCATCTGAATTATTGTTTGGTTACAACGTTAAAACCGTATCTGCGAATATATTAGGCGATGTAATTAATACAACTGTGGATCGAATTAGCGGTGAGGAATTGACAGATCTAAGAAATGAATCTATACGTAAAATTGGAAATGCACAGAAATTAGCTAAAGATCGATACGATAAGCGTAGAAAGTTAACTACAAAATACAATGAGGGTGATCTCGTTAGATTAGAAAGAACTACATTTGATAAAGATAGGATCGGGAAATCGAAGAAAATGATAGCTAAATTTCACGGGCCTTATAAAATTGTTAAAATATTACCCAATGATAGATTTGGTTGAAGTAATTCCCATTACAAGAAAGAAAGGTAAAAAGTACGAAAACGTAGTATCTATTGATAAAATAACCCCGTGGTTGAATTTTAAATCCTTGGATAGCGAAAACGACAGCGATGGGAACAACAAGAGTGATACGGATTGACTGTTAGAATTAAAGAATGTTAAAATTAAAATTAGTGTAGTAGTAAGATGATGTAAAATTATACAGGGTTATAGGTAACATACTGGCAACCTCTCGGGACCGTATCACTAATATCATAAACTAAAACTTTTGTTCCACGACTTTTAATAATTCTCAGATTTTAGTTCATCAAAATGTTCACACAAAAATTAAAATATTTCAAGTGTACGCTCTAAAATTTACGAAGTCTATGGGAAGCAAAAGAAAGCGCTAGTTAGGTAAACTGTAGTACAAAAGACAGCGGAGGGGAGCGGGGCTCGGGCGGCGGCGGGGGAGCGTTTGAACTTGACCTATTTACGAGCCGTCAGTCGTTTTTATGCGCTCGCGTCGCGTCATACGTGTCCTTGTAGCGAAATTCGGTTGTGCGAACGTAAATTATCTTTACAGTATGGCGTATTGATATTCAAATGTCGAGTACACGGAAATGGTGCGAATGCTTGCTAGGTGTGATGACAATGTTTCGGAAGCCTGTCGCCAATACGCCATACGATTCCCAAACATCCCTACACCTCGCTGAGTAACAATGCTAGCCGCCACACAGCGGTTACGAGATTACGGGCAATTTCGGCATGCCATCAGGGATAGTGGTCGTCCATCGAGGCACACAGTACGTGAAGAAGACGATTTTTTTTTATTTGACTTGTTACCAATTCAAAAGTATGACTAGGTACGAGAATAGTGCGCGGGAGGCGTGGGTAGGTAAAGATCTTGCATTCATTCTAAAAGTGCAAACCCTCTACGCCAAATGAATTCATTGTAATGTGTGATAATCTCGACTCGTCCACACACTCTAAGGTCGACTAATCGCTCGACTGGTTTCGATCGGGCTATTAGTTGGTGAAGAAATGGTGGGGGCGTGCAAATTTTATCACTATAGCAAAATAGAGTTGAAATGTGTTAGATAGAACAATGAAATCTTGTAGGTTTGTTTTTGGCAAATGTATTATGTTTTATAAAAAATCATAAAACAAAAGTTGTAGTTTATGATGTTAGTAATACAGGCCTGCAAGGTTGCTAGTGTGTTACCAATAACCCTGTATATTGAATACCAGAGTTAGTGCTTATTTGACGATGATGAAGCAGAACATGACAGACTGCACTGGTGTGGGTTGAGAGCCTTGAATTTCCAGTAGGAGTGGCAGATCTCAACAGACCACGCTAGTGTAGGTTATGAGCTTGTTGGGATACTTGAAGCAGATCATGACAGACTACACTAGTGTAGGTTATGAGCTTGTTGGGATACTTGAAGCAGATCATGACAGACTACACTAGTGTAGGTTGTGAGCTTGTTGGGATACTAGAAGCAGATCAGGACAGACTACACTAGTGTAGGTTGTGAGCTTGTTGGGATACTAGAAGCAGATCATGACAGACTACACTAGTGTAGGTTGTGAGCTTCTGAGGTCCTGTTGTGAGGATATTTGTACAGATGACACAGATCATGACTGACTCTAGGGTCATGTGTGTCAGTGCATACCAAAGAGGCGACGCAGATCGCATCAGACTATACTAGGCATAGATCGCAGATTGCGATTCAATGTCGGTATGGGATGCGAGCGTCAGTGATGTTAATTGTGAATGATGTCCCTAGGGAATAGAAGATTGTTCATTTTGTTTTGTTTCTTTTTATTATTTTATGTTATTAACTTGAATTTATGTTATTCTTATTTTAATGCTTAACTGATATAAGAGAGAAATATCCTCATGAGAGGCTCAAGTGCATTGTTGATTAATTAATGTAGTGTAGTGTTAAGTTTGACTTGTATTTTTTATTTAATAATTTGATTTAATTGTATTTTGTTTTTTATTTGAATTAATGTAGTTTTCCACTTATATATTTGTACACCAGTAATGGTAAAACATGTTGGTTCAAACCTAAATATTTAAGACATCATAAAAATGTATTTTTATGTACCCGTGTTTTGGCAAATAAATCGACGCCTCCTACGCATAAGGTCGTAAGGCTAAAAAATCGTTTTTACAGGAGTGCGTTTTTTGTATACGGTGATGATAAAATTTATTCTGAAAGATTTTCAACAGAGATTTTTGCATTATGCTGTCAATTAACAATTAAATCATTTATTCCCAGGTGCTGGATATTATAAAAAATTTAATTACCGAAAAAAACCCGTTTTACTTACTTACGACCTTATACTTGATTGAAAAAGGTCGTATCTTCTTGTTACGACTGTATGCGTTCATAAACTTGATTTAAACAACACGAATAACGACGTAAGTTTTGAATTACGACTATATGCGACGAGCAAACTGTCGAAATCCATATAAATAACAAGTTTAAAGCTAGAGAAATGAAGTCAAATGGTAAGAAAGAAGCATTAAAAAGTGGAGGAAAAATAGTTACAGCGAGTTTCTAATATTATACATGAACAGTCACTTTTTAAAGTGTATTTATCCAGTAGTGGGAATAGTTGAAATAGGTTATTTACTTAACTCTTAGCACGAAATTAAAATATTTTTGAAATCGGTCCCAGGGGCCCCGAGGAAAACCAGTTCAAATGTTCTTCTTACATAGTCACTCTACAAATTCTTGGGCAGCTGCCCAGTAGTGGGAGTGGTCAAAATAGATTCTTTATTTCACTCATAACACGAAATTAAAATATTTTAGATATTGGTCCCGAGGGTCCTCATGAAAACCAGTTGTTGTAAATAAATATTCCACATGAACAATCAATTTACAAAGCCTGAGCCCTTTGCCCAGTAAATCGGAGTGGTTAAATAGGATCTTTACTTCACTTTAACACGAAATTCAAATATTTTTAAAATCGCTTCATCATATCATATCTCAGGACTCCTGGGGTAGATTTCGAAATGCTTTGGTCTGGGACCTAATATAAGCCTATGGAACATTATACACTATGCAGTTACTGTGGGCAAAACTTGAGCCCGACTACTATACAAAGAATAGCATTGTCCTTTACACATGTTACAAATACATAGACAGAGACTTAGAAAATTAACATAATTCAAACATAACATCACGACTTTTATTCCCCAAAGGGGTAAGCATAGGTTAGGGAAGTAAAAGGCAGGAGAATATTACAGTCCACACTGTTATTAATCCCATTGTTATGCCTGTTGTCGAACATTAGGCACTATTCCAGCCTCCGTGTTATGAGAATTTCGAAATTGAAAAACCCAATAATTATTGCCCGATACGGGAATCAAACCCAATACCTTGTGGCGGGCAGTCATACTCGCGGCCCCTAGACCAACGAAGCAGTTCGAACGTTAATTTTAATGATTTTTCAACTATAATTGAAAAGCAGAGAATCGTATCTTATTTTTTTAACGGAGCATACAGCCGTATGTCTATGATACGTCTTTATACTTTTATTCATTGTTATATTTAAACGTCGCATATGGTCTTAAGAATAAGTTACGACTCCTAGAATTAAATTATTGAGTAGTATAAAGTCGTAACTGACCACAGTACACGTATGATTACAGCGCATAAAGTTGTAACATAAACGTTTCGACGTTTTGCGTGGGACGGCTAGAATACGACGATTGACATACGACGTCGGTACTGCGCTCTGATTGGCCGTCCTCGCTCCAGTCGATCGGAGCATACAGTCGGAACTATCCGCGCGACTTTATGCGCTGGAGAACATTGTTGTTTAGACCATTATCCATTAAAAAACTCACTATTTATAGAAGATATTAAAATTTGGATTTTAGTAATACGTAATAATAATTAAGATTATTGTAATGGTGCAAAAAAACGATTTTTGTAAAAAAATGTGTTCCGACCTTCTGCGTGGGAGGCGTCGAAATGATCTTTGTCTTTGTCTTTGTCTTGGTGTGAGGACACACCCTGACTAGGATGGCCGAGCATTTTTATTATGTTGTTTTGTGATCATTCCTGTGTACCGTATTATAAAGACTTTGACTATTGTAATTTATAGATAGTTAAAGAAAGCTTGTAGTGAGACTTAAGTATGCTGTGAGCTCTTTTTTTATTATTATTATTGTTTTGTTCTATGTTTATGTTTGTTACGCCAGCTAATTCGCAGGCGGAGTAGTTAGACAAACGTAGTATAGTAAAACTGCCGACGACGCTTGTCCCCAATAATTTCCAACAAACAAGGAAATGCACGATTCGCGTTACTAGGCAATAATTGCTGAATGGATAAATCGGACCAAGGCCAACGCATCGCGCGAGGAGCTACAGCATCCACTCCACAGCCCACTTCTGATACAGCATCGATCAGGGCAATAGGTTTAGCTAGTTTTAGGGTTCAATATTGTAATAAGTTTTCACTTAGAATAAATCATTTTAAAATTAATTTGTTTTTTTTTGAGTTCTCCGGCAGCAGCCTTCCTAATTGGCGCAGTCGGTAGGATACTCGAGGTTAGCTAGGGTATTCTTATATCGATATTCTATCGCTATCGTGCGTGAGCGATCGCGGCTAATCAAGCTTTCAAGCCTCATCGAGTATCCTGAACCTAAGGATTGCGGCCGGGAGACAACGGGATCCAGATATCGACCCCAGAGACCGATATGAAGGTTATGTGAGTACATTTGAACTATTCTCTGTGTTGCTTCCTTTGTGCTCCTGTTAGTTTATCCTTCAAAATTTTCCACCCAAGGAATTCCAGAGCTCGCGAATCTACATCGAGTAGATTGAATCGTAGGCAATTAGAATTAGATTCAAATAGGGATATAGAATTAAGCTTAGATACTTTATTTGAGGAACCCAGCATGGCGCATGATCCAGACACTATCCATAAGGCTCTGCGCCTCGTCCCTGAGTTCGATGGGAACCCCAACGTTCTCACTAGGTTTATTAAGTTGTGCGACCAAATAGCTGCTACATATCTTAGTAATACTCCTGGTAGTGAATTAGGGAATTTGTGCTTAATAAACGGCATATTAAATAAAATTAACGGCCCCGCGGCAAGTCGAATTAATTCGAACGGCATTCCGGATAGCTGGGCAGGAATACGAAATACCTTAATCAACAGTTTTGCTGACCAAAGAGACGAGACAGCCCTATACAACGACCTCTTAGTATCGCATCAAGGTAATAGTACACCACAGGAGTATTATGATCACTGTCAGTCATTGTTTAGCACAATTATGACCTATATTTCACTACATGAAAATTTGCCTACTACTATAGAAGCGAAGCGCACATTATATAGAAAACTAACGATGCAAGCGTTTGTACGTGGCCTTAAAGAACCGCTAGGTTCGCGCATTCGGTGCATGCGCCCGGATAATATCGAAAAGGCGTTAGAATTTGTTCAGGAGGAACTAAACGTGATATACTTACAAAATCGCAACGATAGTGCGCATGTAAGAAGGCCATACGTCGAACCTACCGTTAAAGCCTGCAGGATTTTCAGATATGCCTATACCGAAGCCATTTAACTTTAATCCACAGCCTATGCCAAACTGGCCACGTCCGCCACCACCACGGAATAGTTGGAGGCCTAACTTCCAACCACAAGGTGGTCAGTCATATAGCTTCCAACGTGCACCCAATGCACCTAATATGCCTACTCGCACTCAACAGATGTTCCGAGCGCCACCGCCTCATTACAACGCGCATAGTAATGCATTTAGAATGCAACCGCGTCAGCAAACCTCAGGCCCTCAGCCAATGAGTGGAGTTAGCCACTTTGTAACTAAACCTATCAACAATTCATTTAAAGGTAATGATTGGAGTAAGTCTGGGAATCCACCACCATCTAATTACTTTAAAACCCGCGAGATGAATTTTAATAGATTTGACGAATATGACTATAATAATTACTACCCGGATAATGAGTATTATACGTATGACGATAACTATAACCAACCCGACTATACTGACTATTCTGACTATAACCTACCTGACGAGAATGAACATCAGTCATACTGCAAGGTGAGCGAGCTACCTGATAACTATAGTAGTCTTCAGCCATCTACGAGTAACGCGGAACAGGATTTTCATACGGACCACCCCTTAAAACCCTCAAGATAGAAGTCAACTTGCAAACTCAACGTCAGCTCCCTTATATAAAATTATCAAATCCTCCATTGAATTTTTTGATTGATACCGGAGCCAATCAATCATTTATAAGTCCCTTAGCAGTAGAGAAATATTATTCTAATATTCCTCTTAATTATGAGCCCTTTGAGGTCACCAACGCCCACGCCACAAGTAGAAGCAACTATTCAATTAGCATACCAGCTTTTCAAGAATTTAACGACCCCTGCAACATTAAACTCTTTATTTTTGACTTCCATAAATTTTTTGACGGACTTATTGGGCTAGACCTACTGAGTAAATGGAATACGAAGATTGACTTAAAAGACAATTTACTAATAACAGACAACGCTACGAATCCTATAACAATGCTTAACTCTCGGAACGTCAACTTATTTGAAGATATCATACCAGCTAATACTACAAAGCTTATTCGACTACCTATAAATGCTCCTGATGGAGATGTACACATTCCTCAGCAAATATTTGATCACTGTAAAATAAAGGAATGCATAACAACTGTTACTAATAACCGAGGATTAGTTGAAGTGGAGAACACCACACATAACGACATCATTCTATCATTAGATCGACCTGTGCAAGCTGATAATTCCAATATTGAATGTATGAATATTCAACAAGCCATAGACTCCTCTCGCGTTAGTCAAGTTTTATCTCAGTTGCGTACAGATCATCTCAATGAAGAGGAAAAGATTAACTTGAAAAGTCTCTGCTCTCGTTATGCGGATGTATTTTATATTGAAGGAGAACCTCTCTCCTTCACTAACAAGGTTAAACATCATATACGAACTGTAGATGAAGTACCCATCTACACGAAAAGCTACAGATATCCTTTTGTACACCGGCAAGAGGTTCGCGATCAAATAGCCAAAATGCTAGAACAGAATATTATAAGACCATCTGATTCTGCTTGGAGCTCCCCTATTTGGGTTGTCCCAAAAAAGGCTGATGCCTCAGGGAGACAGAAATGGAGGCTAGTAGTAGACTTCCGGAAGTTAAACGAAAAGACCATCGACGGTAAGTACCCAATTCCGAATATAACAGACGTTCTAGATAAGCTAGGGAAGTGCCAGTACTTTACCACGCTGGAGCTAGCGAGTGGTTTTTACCAGGTAGAAATGCACCCGGATGACATTCACAAGACAGCATTTAACGTTGAACATGGGCATTTTGAATTTTTACGAATGCCCATGGGACTTAAAAATTCTCCATCGACATTTCAGCGCGTAATGGACAACGTGCTGAAGGGTCTTCAAAATGTCATCTGTTTAGTATATATGGATGATATTATCGTGTTCAGTACCTCCCTACAGGAACACCTGGATAACCTGGAAAAAGTATTCCAAAGATTGCGAGAATCTAACTTTAAAATCCAGATGGATAAATCTGAATTTTTGAAGTTAGAGACTGCCTTTCTTGGTCATATAATAAGTAGTGAAGGTATCAGGCCAAACCCAGACAAAATTGACGCTATAAAGAAATACCCAATACCCAAAACAGCAAAACAGATAAAACAGTTTCTAGGACTTATCGGTTACTATCGGAAATTTATTCCAGACTTTGCTAGGATAACAAAACCACTTACTCAGTGCTTGAAAAAGGGCAAGAGCATAACCCTTAACAAAGATTACGTTGACTGTTATGAACGATGTAAGAGACTTTTGACTAACGACCCGATCTTACAATATCCCGACTTCACTAGGGAATTCATTCTGACTACCGACGCCTCTAACGTTGCTTTGGGAGCCATATTATCGCAAGGACCAATAGGAGCTGACCGACCAATCTCATATGCTTCACGTACACTTAACGAAAGTGAATTGAACTACAGCACTATTGAGAAGGAGCTCTTAGCCATTGTATGGGCTACTAAATATTTCCGACCATATCTTTTCGGTCGCAAGTTCAAGATAGTCACAGACCATAAGCCACTACAATGGATAATAAATCTCAAAGAGCCTAATTCACGACTGACTAGATGGAGACTGAAACTCAGCGAATACGACTTTAGTGTAGTCTACAGAAAGGGCAAAAATAACACCAATGCAGATGCCACGAGTGGAAATCCATAATGATGATGTAGTTCACTCGTGGCGAATCCTTCTGAGAAGCCTCCTTCTGTGGCTGATTCAAATACTGCAACGGCTCATACAAGTGACGAGAATCCCATTCTCGAAGTCCCTATAACTGACAAACCCCTGAATGTATATCATCGACAGATAGTTATGACTGTAGTAGGAGACATAAAGAAGAGACCGACGGTAACTAAGATATTTGACACGCATACGCGCACATCCATCCAGGTTTCACAGTCCAACTTAAGAGATGACGTCATTAACGCTATGAAAGAGTACGTTAATCCAAAAGTTAAAACTGGTCTTCTTATAAATCCGCCCCTATGTATGTATGATATTATACCTATCATCCAGGACAACTTCAGGAGCTCGGCAATGAACCTTGAGCTAACTAAGTTCGAATTAGAAAATATAAAAGAATATCTTAGACAACAAGATATAATTCGGCACTACCACGACGGTAAAACCAACCATCGCGGGATAAACGAATGTTACTTAGCTCTTTCACGCAAGTATTTCTGGCCTAAAATGAAGGACCATATAACCAAGTATATCAATGAATGTACAATATGTGGACAAGCTAAGTACGACCGTAATCCCATAAAGCAGAGGTTTAATATTGTACCGCCAGCTGCAAAGCCATTTGAAATTATTCATATGGATCTATTTACTGTTGAGAATGAAAAATACTTAACATTTATAGATGTCTTTTCTAAGTATGGACAAGCATATCTTATGAGGGATGGCACAGCACTTAGCATTCTGCAAGGTTTATTACAATTCTGTACTCATCATGGCTTCCCCCAAACTATAATTACTGATAACGGCACCGAATACGCAAATCAGTTGTTCGCAGAATTTACCAGACTCCATAAAATTAACCACCACAAGACCCTTGCCCATAGCCCTAATGATAACGGTAACATCGAAAGGTTCCACTCAACGTTACTCGAACATCTTCGCATTTTACGTCTGCAGCAGAAAGATGAACCTGCAATCAACCTCATGCCTTATGCTATACTTGCGTATAATAGTTCAATCCATAGCTTTACTAAATGTCGTCCTAAGCAGCCATCTGTTGCAGCAATACATCTTAAACCATAAGGAACAAATGAAAACAGTATATCAGATCATTAACGAAACATCCCTTAATAACCGTACCGCAATCATTGAAAATAGGAATAAAACACGCGAACCAGAGGAAGAATATCAGCCTCAGCAGCAGATCTTTGTAAAGAATCCAGTCGCTTCACGACAAAAGTTAGCTCCTAGGTATACACAAGATATAGTCTTGGCTGACTTACCCATCCATATCTATACCTCAAGGAAACGAGGTCCCATAGCCAAATCACGACTTAAACGAGTACCTAAGACTGCGAAATTGTCACAGGATGGTGCTGATCCTGATGCTACATCTTGCACGAAGCCAAGAGATAAGACTTGAATCATTAGACTCTGGAGCCGGACTCTTACCGTTCAAACTCGGACCATCTCGCCTAATAACGCATTACCATACCTTTCTACAATATGTAAAGTTGGACGATATTGAAAACAATATTTCATTTTTTTTTTTTTTTTTAGATTTTAGACCACGCATGACTAACGAAACTCTTTCTCTATATGAATATCAATTAGAGTATCTGGAGAGTAAGTTGCTTAAGGTCGATAATCAGTTGCATTCCTTGGAACCCAATCGTTTTAAAAGAGGTCTTATAGACGGCCTAGGATCCGTTATTAAAAGCATTACAGGAAACCTTGATTACTCGGATGCTGTTCGATTTAACAATGCCATAGAAATATTACAAAATAATCAGATGAAAACTATCAATGAGTTTAATGAGCACATTAGTATCAGCAAAGAATGGATGCTCTCCCATACTAAAATCTTGAGTACGATCGCGGATAATCAGAATAGAATCAATAAGACGTTAGATTTATTATTAGAAAGCTATAATCAGAACAACCATAATGTCATACAGTTTGTTAAGTTTGCACAGATATTAACTATCATTGGTGAGAACATAGAAGATCTATCATCAGAATTATATAGATTAGAAAATATTCTAGCATTTACCCGAACCACGACAACTCATCATAGCATGGTAGGTACAGACATTCTAGGAAATATGTTAACAAAATTAAAGATAATCTACGGTAGTAACGGTATATTGGATGTAGAGTTACGAGACTATTACGATATAATAAAATCGGGATATTATTATGATAATAGGAAGATAGTTATAGTTTTTAAATTTCCTGTAGTTTCAGTAGACACTTACGTACTATATAAGCTCTGTATCGTTCCCAACATACATAACCAAGCACTCATCCCTCCCTATCCTTTAATAGCAACTAATGGGAAAACGTTCATGTACATGGAGGCTGAATGCCCGAAGGTAAATGGTAATCGGTATCTCTGCGAGCAAAAAACTAATCACTATGTCCAGACCCAACCAGACTGCATACAAACTTTCATCTCAAGCAAAACCTTAGACAAATCCTGTAAACTAACCACTATACAACTAGCTAAGGAAGCCGTAGAGGAACTTGACAGCAGGCACTATATTATTTCGTTCCCGAAGCCAACGAGGGTTCAGATGAGCTGCGAGAGCGACGAGTACGACACTTTAAAGGGTAGCTACCTAGCCACCATTCCACTACACTGCTCACTACGAACACCAGAACTAACCTTAATAAATACCAAGGACGAAGTTAAAGGCCAACCTGTAAAAATACTGAGGATTCCCTACAATACCGAAATACAAGAAACTAACGATATACACGCAGATTTGGCTTCAGTTAACCTAAGCAAACTCCATAGTCTTCAGGATAGAATAACACTTCAGACGCCGGTGCTGCCATACAGAACTACTGAAACATTATACCACACCACCATTCCGTTTTACACAATACTATGCGTCGCATCTATCATAACGGCTGTGCTCGTCATCTGGAGATATATCGCCAGAACCAAAAAGAATGGGAAAAATGCAAAATCAAAGGGAGCTGAAAACCATGAAAACGCCGTTCCTGAAACCTCGGAAGCACATAATAAGCAGGAAAAGCTCCCAGCAACATTTTCACTGAAAGTTTTAAAATAGTTGCTGATCTGCGGGCGGAGGTGTTACACCAGCTAATTCGCAGGCGGAGTAGTTAGACAAGCGTAGTATAGTAAAACTGCCGACGACGCTTGTCCCCAATAATTTCCAACAAACAAGGAAATGCACGATTCGCGTTACTAGGCAATAATTGCTGAATGGATAAATCGGACCAAGGCCAACGCATCGCGCGAGGAGCTACAGCATCCACTCCACAGCCCACTTCTGATACAGCATCGATCAGGGCAATAGGTTTAGCTAGTTTTAGGGTTCAATATTGTAATAAGTTTTCACTTAAAATAAATCATTTTAAAATTAATTTGTTTTTTTTTGAGTTCTCCGGCAGCAGCCTTCCTAATTTGTTTTAAAATTACCTCATGTTATGTTGCTCGACTTGATACTTCAGTACCTGCTTACCTATTCTTATTAAATTTAAGATCTTCAGTTAGACTTAAGTGTACTGTATTGAATTTGTTATATTTGGA
Source organism: Helicoverpa zea x Helicoverpa armigera (assembly GCA_033682625.1). Lineage (NCBI taxonomy): Eukaryota > Metazoa > Arthropoda > Insecta > Lepidoptera > Noctuidae > Helicoverpa > Helicoverpa zea x Helicoverpa armigera. Next base: position 18,606 of record JAWIIS010000219.1, on the reverse strand, counting down.
AGTTATATAATTTTTGTTATGCTACTCTACTTGATAATTTGGTTCCTATTTGTTTGTACTAAGTATATTGATGCTCTAAGATGGTGTGAGGACACACCCTAATTAGGATGGCCGAGCTGTTAGCATCGACATAGAATATCTGTTGATTTTAATATTAATGACTAGCAACACTGACAAAAGCGGGAAGTCGAACTGTCAAAGTGAAAAAAAATGGAAGTTTTGTTTGTTGCAAAGTTTAAGAAAGTTGTAAGAAATTAAAAACAAGTGTTGATTGTTATGTTGTGATTATGAGAGCAATTTCAACGCTTTTATGAGTAAGGCAATAACGTTAGGTAGGCCTTCAGAAAAAGGAAGATTATACCGTTAAATCGATAATAATAAATTATAAATGATACCTTCCCGGAATCCTCATTAGTTTTTCTATCTAACAAAACTGATACATAGTGAAATAAAACTGACCTGACATTGCTGTGACGTCATATGTTTTCATTTTGCTAAAATTTATTCACATAACCTTCACACTTTATCACAATACGTCGAATCCACAAATATATTCACTGAAACTACACTATAATACGATAGCACATATGTTTACACATTCATAACATACTAAATATCACTACTAAATACACTATTTGCACGACACAACAACTTATTCTCATCCTCCGAGCCTTTTTCCCAAACTACGTTGGGGTCGGCTTCCAGTCTAACCGGATTCAGCTGAGTACCAGTGCTTTACAAGAAGCGACTGCCTATCTGACCTCCTCAACCCAGTTACCCGGGCAACCCGATACCCCTTGGTTAGACTGGTGTCAGACTTACTGGCTTCTGACTACCCGTAACGACTGCCAAGGATGTTCAATGACAGCCGGGACCTACAGTTTAACGTGCCATCCGAAACACAGTCATTGGTGTCTAAGATATACTTAGAAAGTACATACAAACTTAGAAAAGTTGCATTGATACTTGCCTGACCTGGAATCGAACCCGCGCCCTCATACTCGAGAGGTCGGTTCTTTGCCCACTAGGCCACCACGACTTATTCTGTCAACCGATAAAAATTCTGCGAACGCCGGCGTCCGCCGGCGGCCATACTGCCTCGACTGCCGGGCGCACAGTGTCCGGCGTAGAACAAGCCAGGTGGACAAAAATATTTTTTCATGGTTTTGCAACTAGACCTATTGATTAGTTAATTATGTATTACTATAACTTATTTTTGAAAAACAAAATGCGTTGGATTTGTAGTTAAATATTTTATTTCATATATACACAATGATAATACACGAAAACAGAAAAAAAGAAAAAAATATCTAAATTGCTATAAATATTAACACTAATTATATATACACAACCTTAGACTTAACATATTATGTACAAAAAATATAAATCTTAATTTAAAGTTTTCTATTTACATTAAAACTAAGTCTCAATATCAGAATCATCGGATTCACAATCCGATGATTCCGAGACAAGATAATCTTCCTCATTTTGTGGAATTTGAGGACGAGGCTCTATGGTGGGAGCTATGATGAGCTTTAAGACCTCCGCGCACAATTTATTCGATTTTTTTTTTGGTACTTCCCGGAGGCTATTGATCAGAGGATCAGATGTTATAATCAACATGTTGAGCAAGTCTCTATTCGTGACAAGTCGAGAGCACTTTCTGGTGTTATGCTCTCTAAACCTCCGATAATCTTTATTTCTTGCTTCTTGGGCTTCTTCTGAAAGCTGCCCTATTGGAACTATTGCCGTCTTAACTACTTCTGTGCTATGAATTAACAATTTATGCACAGTAGCAGGCATGTAGTACCACGAATAGAGACTTAGATAAAGTCTTCTTGTCTCGAGACAAAGCTTGTTGAATTCAACAAGATTTATCTCGAAACCAGAACACAATGTTCTCAACAATACATCAAAGTTTTTGATGATTGTAACATCTAATCCTGTGATCCGAGCACTCAGTTCAGGGTTCCCAAAAAAACGTCGAGCTGTGTTTCCATCGTTTGTGGAACCAAATCCAGGCTTTGGCTTGTCCACAATTAATCCCATTTCATGCTTAAATCGTTGTTTGATTTCGTCTGATCTTTGTTTTACGCTTGCTTTTTCCTGGGAAGACCTAGCTTGCCATTTTTTTCTATCCAACTTATAACTAATGTGTAAAAAGCACTCAAACGAACAAATCCAAGCATGTAATGTTGACAAACCAAAGCCAAAATTATCCTGATTACTGTCAAAATGCCTTCCTTCATCATTCATCATTGTGGGAGTAGCCCCGCAAACAGCATTTTTGCGATGAATGAGTCTCTGTCAAAGCATTGCACACTTTTCCATCGGTCATTGTCAACAATAACTTGTGCTTAACAGAAATTTCAGAACCAGCAAGATGTAGGCTCTAAGTTGTTTATTTGTTCCAAAACCTTATTTGTCTCGATTTTTGTCATTTCCATAGTTTCTTTAACAAAAATGTATATATTTGTATATATTATATTGTATATATTTCATGTAATTATAAAAGGTATATATTTAATTTATTATAAGGAATTATTCATATAGATTCTTTTTATTAGTATAAAGTTGCACATTTGTCCTACCCCATCAAATCACTCTTTCACTCTAAGGTTGGCTGGAAGAGAACCCAACACTGGGTTAAGCTCGCCATTGTACATTCTCATCTCTCTGCATTCAGTGTGTCTCTCTGTATTTATGTGTGCAATAAAGAATAATAATGAATTTGATTGGACGACAAAACATCGTGGATGATGGACGAGGATTTTGCCAGATAGTGTTGTTACCTTCGTCAATTAACCTCAGAGGAACAAACGAATAAACAAAAAGAAACTCATCTGTGTCTTCGCTATTCTCAAATCTCTGTTTGTAAGCACTATGACCGGAACTTCCGTCACACCCCCATTTACTTATAAGAGTAAACGATGAATTGGGGCTTATATTTGGAAGCACACTTGTGACGACTTCTCTCTGAGCTTCGATTAAGCGTTCTGCTGTTTTATTCAAAATAGCTTGAAGCTCAATTTCTGCTCGAGATTGTGTCACAACAATGTGCTCCTCAGAAGGATAACACCCTTTTTTTGCCTTGACAATGCATTCATATGATGGAAACACATGATGCCCGACTTTCATAGTCCACTTCCTAGTCTGTTTGTATGAGTGAGTTGTTGATTTGGAATCAATATAATACGCTAATGCCTCGTCATTACTTAGCGGTCTATCTCTTTGCACAGCACTTGTTTGTTGAATGTTCAAGCACGCACTTTCGGAAGCTGGATTTTCACCAATGTCTTTAATAACTCTGGCAACGTTTTTTTGTCCAGTTGACCGTGCAGCTACCTCTGCGGCAGTCATTAGTTCCCCAACACTTCGCGATTGTACTAAATCTTCAACTCTACGTTTTTTGGTCTTAAAAGACGCATCTTCAAAGTCTTTTCTAGGCCTTCCGGGCCGAGAAAGTTCAGCGGTTGAGGTAGAAGGTTGCGGTAGAGTCGATCGTACACAAAATTCTATCTCCTGGCCTTCCAGCCACAACTTATTCTTATTAAGGAAACGCTCTTTTGATTTTCCTGAAGACACCCATCTAGTTGCAATTTTTGAAGAAATGCTGGCTAATTTCATCTTAATTTCCCTTTCGCATTCTTCAGTGATATCAGAAAAATTAAACTTAGTTGAAATAAACTCAAATAGACGATCACATCTTTTGTCTTTTTCGTGTTTAAGCCACTCTTAGAAAAACTCTATTTTATTAATAGAGTAAAGCTTTTCTGAAAAAAATGAAAATAAAATAGTTGTACTCAAGTGTGCTACATAAATTATATGTCATAATCATCTACAGACATGCAGCTAAAACATATAAAAAATTCAGCCCGGATACAAGAGGATACATGGCTTTTCCAAGGCAGATAAATTGAAAAACAATAAAAATACATGTTTTTTTTTGTGTATTCACAGATTGTCTATTTTATGAATGTCTATGGCACATAAAAAGATTCCAATAAGAATTAAATGTTATACATACCTTCAGAAGTAAAATCCATCACTAAAACTTCCACAAAATTAAGAACTGTCACCATGAGATGTTATTGCAAGTGTCGCAAAAATGCAACTGACCTAATTCTTTGATTGCATTTACCTCATTAGCTCACTTTGATAAACGATGACTCATCAGTATGGAATGTTGGACGTAAACAATTCTTGGAATCGGGGGTTTAGGGGTGTTGTTTACATGTAGAAAGTACCTACTGCCGGGAATTAGATAATGTCTTTTGTCCAACTGGCTTGTTCTAGAGCGGACACTGTGGGCCCCAGCGGCGTAGAATCTTAATTTCTGTCCGCTCGACCAACGAGACGATAGTTGTTAACGCCAAATTTATACGTCACTAGCTGGTGCCCGCGACTTCGTCTGCGCAGGTTTAGTATTTCGAACAATATGTTTACAAATTGTAGCCTATGTGTTATTCTGATGTATAAGCTATATTATTGTAAAGTTTCATTAAAATCCATTCAGTAGTTTTTGCGTGAAAGAGTAACAAACATCCATACATCCATACATCCATACATACAAACTTTCGCGTTTATAATATTAGTAGGATATTCCCTGCATCATTAGAGGCATAAGATATTGCAAATGTTTGAGTGGGGACACCGTGTTATTGTGAAGCAAAACTATTGAGTCACATATTCAATATCACCACGCCGCGCCGGGTTGGAGCCACTTGCCTGCCCAGCTAACTAATTTGCTGTGTGTACATTCGAAATGACGACCTTCATCGGGACCTCAAAGTAGACCTCGTCATATATATAATTAAAAAGTATGCAGAAGCCCATGAACGAAGGCTGCACCACCATGTGAACAACGAGGCTATCCAGCTCCTCGACAACACGGACATAGTGAGAAGGCTAAAAAGGACAAAACCTTTTGAGTTAACATAGTGAAGTGTTAGTGTAAAGTAGTGAGTGCTACCCGCAAAGAACACAATAACAAAGTGTCTTCCCCTTAATAGAGACAATAAGAAAAGTGTTAATGGACACATTCTTAGTTATACTTTCCTAGCAAATTAAGACAAAATTGAATTACTTATTAGCATTAAAGCTAGATTGTAATTTTTATGATGTTGATGATGTGCTAAGTCAAAGCCGCGCGGATCGATCGATCATAAGGTTAAGCAACGCTTGGCGCGGTCGGTCCGTGGATGGGTGACCATCTTGTCATAATGAGTTCTTCCGTGTTTCGGATGGCACGATAAACTGTAGGTCCCGGCTGCCATTTAAACATCTCTGGTAGTCGTTACGGGTAGTCAGAAGCCAGAAAGTCTGACAACCGGTCTTACCAAGGGGTATCGGGTTGCCCAGGTAACTGGGTTGAGGAGGTCAGATAGGCAGTCGCTCCTTGTAAAACCTTGGTACTCAGCTGCATCCGGTTAGACTGGAAGCCGACCCCAACATAGTTGGGAAAAGGCTAGGCAGATGATGATGACCTACCGTATGAGGTCACGTCATATAAACAAAAAAAAATTAAAGTAGCTAATTTTAGCGATAAGACCGCCCATTGTGTCACCGACTTTTAAATCTGTAGATCAGTGTTTTGTTGTTGTTTTTGTTTTTTAAATTGGTGTACATAATAAAGAGTATATCTATCTATCTATCTAAATGTATATTACATTAGCCTGATTAAGTCTACCTACTGGTAAAGTGTTTCTCCTACAAAAGTCTTCTATTTCAATATCACTTCACTATTATATTTCACAGCTTCATTCTTAGCGATTACTTAGTTTACATATTGTAGTTGAGCTCCCAGGCTCCAGCCTTGCACGGATATTTAAAGTAGGGAAAATCAAAATTCCCTACTGGCCACACTTTTACTCTAGCAACACCACGCTCACTGCGCCGACGTTCATTCTGTGTTTCCGTGCTCCAAGCCTTCGCACGCGCATTTCAATTTCCGAATTTGTTAAAAGATTTTGATAATGCCTAATAAAAGGAAACAAGATTTAAGTAGCGAAAAGATTAAAAGCAAAATTAGAAAATTAGAATCACAATTGCAGCAAAAAAGACGTAGTAGGTGCATCATTTACTCGGATAGTGATAATGAGTCAGATTCAAACTTCGAAGGTTAGTATCCTTTTTCCTTTCATTGTATAAACTACGTATACAATTTACGTTTATATAATAAATGCAGTGGACACGACAAAACTAACGTTTTCGCCGAACAAGAACCAATGTGATTCTACCCTCAACTGTAATTTCTTTTTTGTGATGCGAGGCGCCAACTGGGCTACCTCTGTCACGTTGTACATATAAATATGTACGATACTACTTAATAAAAACAATTATTGTGATGGGAGGCGCCAACTGGGCTACCTCTGTCACCGCAAAATAAAATATAATTTCATGTTACATGTACCTACATTTTAATTACTTCTGCCGTGTTATGGAATTAGCACCATACAAGTACCTCCTACGTACGTATACTGTGATGCGAGACGCCAGCTGGGCTATCTCTTTCACTTATAACAATGGCCTACCAAAAATGCTGTTGACTAGTTTAAATAATAATAGGTATATTTCGATTGTTTTAGGAATCCGTATATTCCCGAATAATAATGATCACACGACTATTTCACCTGTACCTGGTCAAGAACAGCCAGGGCTTTTCGAACCAAATTTTACGGACGTACCGTCAACGTCGCAGATAGCAGAACCAGTAGCTGAAATTTCTAATTCGACAGAAGCAGAGTTAGATAGCGAGATACTCCCTTTACTAGGTGATGCACCCAAGTCCGATATCAAATTTGGTAAGCCAACACATAAAGACTTGGCGTCTAGGTGGCAGGAGATCCTTGAAAAAGGTCTTCCTAAAGAATTAAAGGACAAACTGATGTCAGAATATCTGGTTCCAGAAAATTGTTATTTGCTTATAGCGCCATCGCTTAACCCCGAGGTTAAGGTTGCTTTAGCTGACAACATGGTCAAGAGAGATACGGCTCTTTTAGCAAAACAGAAACAATTATCTGTTGCTATAGCTGCTATTAATCAAGCAATCGAACTAATCATTTCTAAAGAAAATCATACGAAAATACTAAAACCCATCAGTGATGCGTGCAGACTGGTGATTTATGGGGTATCTCTGTTAAAGTCTTAAACTGTATTATTGACGATATTGCGCCCTATTTAGCTCGTATATTTAATGAGTGCATTGACTCAGGTACCTTTCCTGAACTTATGAAATGCAGTAAAGTTATACCTCTCTTTAAATCCGGGAGCAAGAACGATTTAGGCAACTTTAGACCGATTTCAATTCTGCCCGCGTTGAGCAAAATTTTTGAAAAGCTAATTTTAAATCAACTCCTCCGGCATTTTAATTCATACAATATTTTACATGCGGAACAATACGGTTTGTAGTAGTATCTAAGTTGTAGTAGTAATAAGTATACCTACATACACGTGTAATCCTATCAATATAACCCAAATTATTATTATAATAAAGTCAGTCTTAAATCATCATTCGGTCGTTTAACTCATCTCCTGGCATGCGCCTTACATGGCGACCCTGCCCGAGAGATCCACGCGTCGAATATGACACTCTCCGTATATGGAGTGGAATATTTCTTCTAAGTACAATTAATGAACTGAATTAAGCTATGGCGTTCTATCTTGTGCTGCGCTACTGTGCATTCGTGTTCGTAATTTCCGAAAAGTTGATTAAAAGTAACATCTGTGAAGATGGGTGGTTCTCAAACTAAAGAGGAGACCATGATCGTGCAGACAGCACTGGGAAGTAACAAGGCAGCAGCTGAACAAGTGCATTATCAGCTCAGCACCAGTAACATTTTGCTGTGCATCATCGTGCTAGTACTCCTGCTGGGTTCCCTGTACTGCGTGTACCGGACGTACAGGCGTTGTCATATAAAGTGGATTACCACGGAGATAAATAGAAATACCTTGCGAAGGTCATTCTTTCGGCAACCACAACTTCCGGCAGCTGGTAATGAGGAAGAGGCGACTCAACCCAGGGCGATTTATAAAGTGTAACCGGTTAATCAGTGCCTAAAAGTGGTGTTTACGTGCGTATATTACCTATGTCCAAAAGTGCGGTGTTAAAAGTGCGTTAAAAGTGTCTATTAATCGGATGGTTATGACTTTCGTCTACGTCTTTATATTTTAAGTCATGTATTCAGTTTAGTATGCTTAATCGTCATTTAATCTAGTAATAATTATTAATATAATACATGTCAGTTAAAATGTATCTTGTGCTATGTAAGTGATTATAATCGTTATGTACTACGTTTGGTGGTAAGTTATGAATATTTCTTTAGAACAGTTATATGAGAAATTGAAACAAGTTCGAGCATATTTAATTAAAATCGGACCAAGTAGACGTGAAGGTAGAATTTTAGAAACTAAGCTGAAAGAGGCAAATAATATATTACGTGAATATTCTAAATGGTTATTAGACTTTGAAAATAAAGTTACGGAAGGTACGATTAAATCTGATGATTTTCCATTGTATGAAAACTATCGTAAGAATTTTGATTTGTTATATCAGGAAATTAAAATATTGTGTCAACCTGTGGTAAAACCTCAAACGTCGAGCAATATGGATAGTTTCAATTTAAAAACCGCTCTGAGTTTACTACCAGTTATCTCAGATGATGAGACAAGCGTAAAACAATTGATAGACAATATCCGGTATTATGATTCTTTGTTAACCAAACCGGAATGCAAAAATAATTTAATTAAATTCATTTTAAAGAGTAGATTGTCTCAATCTGCTAAATTACGCCTTAAAGATGATTATTCAAGTGTTGAGGCATTGATTAAAGACATGCAAACAGAGTTATTGCCAAAAAAGGCCGCTAATGCAATTCAAAATAAATTGCAAAAAACACGTCAAAATGATATGCCCATTTCTGACTATGGGAAGTTAATAACGGAGTTGTTTGTTGATCTCACGATATCGCAAGCCGACGGAAACACTGAATGCTATAACATCTTAAAACCTATAAATGAAAAACAAGCGATTAAACAGTTTTCCGACGGGTTACGAAATCGCCGAATCAGTACGATAATTTCCGCTCGAAATTACAGTTCCCTGAAAGATGCCATACAAGCTGCTCAAGATGAGGAGACTTCATCTTCAGCCGCAGGAGAGGTGATGGGTATGTCCAATAATTACTCTAGGCATTATCATAATAACTTTAGGTATCCACGAGGCAATGGACGTAATCGGCGAGCGTTTGCTCAACGAGGGCACTACTATGGAAACTCACAGCGATCGAGTTCATGGAGGCAGTCGAACTCGCGTGGCCAAGGATACCGAGGACGTTATAATCGAGGTACGTTTCGTAATAATTATTATCGTGGAAGTCGAGGGATAAACAGAAACACGGTTAATGTAGTTAATGAAGATTCGAAACCAATTTCAGATGAACCCCGACTTGACAAGTTTTTTCGAGAATAACCAAAGTCATTCAATTTTAGCCAATAGTAGTAGTAATTGTTTTATTCATTTATTGATTGCGTCATGCAATAAAACTTATTCATTCTTAGTTGATTCGGGCGCTTCATTATCAGCCGTAACTTATAAACATGCGATCGAATTCAGCATTCCAATACATAACGAGAATGTAATTATAAACGGATTAGGTGGCGAAGTGCAAACCATTGGATATGTTTATGTTCCATTAACCATTAACGGACATGTTTTTGACCACAAGTTTTTTGTTTTCAATTCGTTACCAGTTTCGTCGAATGGAATTCTAGGTAGAGACTTCTTGAACAGATTTGGAGCGTGTTTAGATTTCAAGCATAATGTTTTATCTTTAAACTTAGGGTTGAACGAAACAATTTATTTGCCTTTGACTAACAACAATAACATTAATGTTTTAGAAATTCCGCCGCGTTGCGAATCCATACATTACATTCAAACTGAATTTCAATCCGATTGCATAATCTGCTCACAAGAATTACAAGATGGTGTTTATTTAGCCAGCTCGGTAGCGACTCCTAAAAATGGAAAGATACCTATAAAGATTTTGAATGTGACTGAACAATCTGTAACATTGTCAGGAGTGCAACCTACTATTTACGATCTTAACGATTATCATATTTGCAGTTTTGAGAAAAATGAGAAAAATGCTGACCGAGTAAAAAGATTATTTTCCTTATTGAAATTAAATGATTTAAATGACTTAGAATTTCAGAGTATTCAGAACATTTGTGCAAAATATTCAGATATTTTTTATTTAGAAGGCGATAGATTGACAGCCACTGATATTTACACCCACAATATTTTTTTGAAACCAAATGTTAGCCCAGTATTTTCTAAACCTTATAGGTTACCAGTTAGTCAGAAAGAAGAGATAAATCGGCAAATTAGTAAATTATTGAAGGATGGTATTATAGAACCTAGTAAAAGTGACTGGTCTAGCCCAATACTATTGGTGCCTAAAAAGTCTGATGGATCGGGAAATAAAAAATGGCGACTTGTTGTCGATTATCGGAAACTGAACAACTGTATTGAGGATGACAAGTATCCTCTACCCGATATAACCGAAATTTTAGAATCCTTGTCTGGAAGTGTATATTTCACGCATCTAGATTTATATCAAGGATATTATAACGTTAATTTGGATAAAAATTGTCGAAAATTCACTGCTTTCAATTCTGGTCAGTATCAGATGACGAGAATGCCCATGGGATTGAAAACCAGTCCCAGTTCATTCTCGCGGATGATGAATTTGGCGATGTCAGGACTTAATAATGAAAAGTGTCTAATTTATCTTGATGATTTAATTATTTTTGGGAGGACATTAGAATATCATAATAAAAACTTACAGGATGTTTTTGAAAGACTCAGATCCGTTAATTTAAAATTAAATCCTTCAAAATGTACTTTTCTTAAAAAACAGATATTATATTTGGGACATTACATATCTAACGAAGGGATATTACCAGATCCCGATAAAGTAAATGCAGTAAAAAATTATCCTTGTCCGAAAAATGCCGATGAAGTTAAAAGGTTCGTGGCATTCTTAAATTACTACAGAAAATTTATACCTAAGTTTGCTGAAATTGCACAACCATTGAATCAACTTTGTAGAAAAAACACTGATTTTGTTTGGGATGAAACATGCCAAAAATCTTTTGAAACACTAAAAACCTGTATCATGTCACCTCCAGTTTTAGATTATCCAGATTTTTCAAAAGATAATTATTTTATTTTGCAAACTGATGCATCTAATAAAGCTATTGGAGCAGTTTTATCCAATAAAAATGGCAGACCTGTAGCTTTTACTAGCAGAACCCTGAATAAGGCCGAATCAAACTATCCGGTTATAGAAAAAGAGTTGTTAGCGATAGTTTGGGCTGTCAAACATTTTAGAGCTTACTTATACGGTCAATACTTTAAGATCAGAACTGATCATAAGCCGCTAGTCTACTTATTTGGCATGAAAGATCCATCGAGCAGGCTTATGAAGTTTCGTTTGCTATTAGAGGAATACAATTTTGACGTAGAATATGTAAAAGGTTCAGATAACGCAGCTGCAGATGCATTGTCTAGAATCTGTTTAAGTTCGAAAGAATTAAAAGAATTGAATGAGAACATTGTAAATGTCATGACACGGGCTCAATCGCGAAAATTAAATAAACCTGATTCTTCCCCGTTGGACATGGTACATACTGATTTAAGGTCTGATCAGCCTAAGGTCATAAGTAATCATGTAAAACCGGCAGAATCAGTAGAATTACGTATGATTAATAAAGAAGAATTAAATAAATTGAGGAAATTAAAAGTCATTAGTAAAGAAAATAAAACTTTCTGTTATGTCGACAAGAAAAAGATTATTTATATTAAATACCTAACCTCTGACTCACGAATGACGCGACGCGAGTTTGTGAGAGAGTTAGATGATTTTTGTAAAATAATAAATGTAAATGAAATAAGTATAATTAAAAAGGAAGATAATAAGCAATTTATTAAAAAACTAGTCGAAGAAATAAAATCTATGAAAGATAGGACCGGTCCACCTATACATATAATAAATAATGTAAAGACAATTTATAATGAAGATGATAGAAAAGTTATATTAAACGACTTCCATCTCCTACCTAGCAGTGGCCATGCAGGTATGAGAAGGATGGTCAATAACATTAAAAGGTACTATTATTGGCCAGGGTTAGATAACGATGTTAAGAACTTTGTTAGGCGTTGTGACAAATGCCAGCGTCAAAAATATTCGTTACCCGTAAAAGAGCCATTAACAATAACAACGACAGCTAACACATCTTTTGAAAAGATATATTTAGATCTAGTGGGTCCATTTGAAGTTGATAACGATAATTATTCTTATGCTTTAACTGTACAATGCGAACTAACTAAATATATAGAAGCGTATCCCTTAATTTCTAAAAAAGCTAATGAGGTAGCTAAAAGTTTTGTGACTAACTTTATTCTTAGGTATGGAGTACCGAAGGTAATAACTACAGACAGAGGGAAAGAGTTCATCGCATCTACATTCCAAGAGGTATGTAAATTACTTAAAATCAATCAGTTAAACTCGACTGCGTACCACCACCAGTCATTAGGAGCGTTAGAAGTGTCACATAAAAATTTAAATGCTTTTCTTCGCATTCAAATTGATAGTCACCCTGAGACTTGGAGCAGTTGGTTACCTTTTTGGTCGTTTGCATATAACACGACAGTGCATACAGAGACAAAATTTACTCCGTATGAACTTGTTTTTGGTAAAAAATGCTCACTACCAAGTAATTTGACTCTTGATTTAGAACCACTGTACAACTACGATCACTATCCATGTGAGCTCAAATACAGGTTGCAACTATCACATAAAGAGGCGAGGAATAATTTAATAAAGTCTAAAGAAAAGAGAAAAATTGCATGTGATAAATATACTAAGCCAATAAACTATAATAAAGATGATTTAGTACTCTTGAAAAATGAGACAGGAAATAAGTTAAGTGATTTGTACTCTGGTCCATATAAAGTAGTCAAAGATATGCCACCAAATGTAGAAATAATCAAAAATGGTAATAATGAATTAGTGCATAAAAATCGCACAAAATTATATGTCCAATAACATATAATTCAAATGTAATACCTACTTACTGTTTTGTCTAAGTACAGTTTATTGTTAGTGTTTTATTTTATGTTCTATCTTATTCATGTTAATCAATCTTTATAAGAAATGTAATCGTAAACATAACATTTTGTATTCTATATAAAAAAAAAAAAAAAAAAAACTTATTATACTTATATTGTACTGTTTAAATGTCTAAAAAAAAAAAAATATTCCTATATTGTCATATTTTTTTTCTTTCGGATGGAAGGTGTAGTAGTATCTAAGTTGTAGTAGTAATAAGTATACCTACATACACGTGTAATCCTATCAATATAACCCAAATTATTATTATAATAAAGTCAGTCTTAAATCATCATTCGGTCGTTTAACTCATCTCCTGGCATGCGCCTTACAGGTTTTACAAAGGGTCGCTCCACAACGGATGCCGGAGTTGCTCTACTGAAACATATATTTAGTGCGTGGGAGAAGTCACAAAATGCTATCGGGGTGTTCTGTGATCTTTCTAAAGCGTTCGACTGCGTCCAACATGAAACGCTTACCCAGAAGCTAAAGTACTATGGTATTAGAGACAGCGCACTTAGTGTTATTAGCTCATATTTAAGCGGTAGAATGCAATGTGTTGACGTTAATGGTGTCAAATCTTCCAATCTACCCGTTCGTTTGGGCGTACCGCAAGGGTCGATTTTAGGTCCATTTTTGTTTCTTGTATACATTAATGACTTGCCATATTATTTAAAATCATTGTGTGATGTAGTATTGTTTGCTGATGACACGTCTCTAATTTTTAAAGTTGATAGGAATAGAGTAGATTTTGATGACGTGAATTCTTGTCTTTCATTAGTAACGCAATGGTTTACAGCCAATAATTTAGTTTTGAATACGAAGAAAACAAAATGTATTAAATTTGCTTTGCCTAATGTAAAATATCTCGGTCCCGGTGTAATTTTGAACAATGAGGAACTTGAAACGGTACATGCTACGACTTTTCTAGGGATAACAGTAGACTCCAAAATTCAATGGGGTGAGCATATAACTGGCATCACGGGTAAATTAAGCTCTGCTGCGTACGCTGTCAGAAAAGTAAGAGCTCTCACCGATGTAGCCACGGCGCGTTTAGTGTACTTTAGCTATTTTCACTGCATCATGTCCTACGGAATTCTTATGTGGGGCAATGCTGCCGATATCGAGAATGTTTTCATACTACAGAAGCGTGCTGTCCGTGCTATATACAAACTTGGTGATAGAGTCTCCCTTAGGGAAAGGTTTAAGGATATTGGTATTCTGACTGTGGCGTCTCAATACATTTATGCCAATATAATATACGTAAGGCAAAACCTAGATTCATATAGTAAAAACAGCGACGTACATCATTTTAATACTAGAAATAAACATAAGTTAACCGCACCTAATTATCGTCTACATAAGGTGCACGGTTCATTTGTGGGGCTTTGTGTACGCATTTATAACAGGATTCCGGTTCATCTGTTGCAATTAACGGACAGTTCTTTTAAAAACAAAATCAAAGAAATTCTTGTTAAAAAGGCATATTATAATGTTAATGATTATTTCACAGATAAACGCAGATGGCTGCTCTGAAGTGGAACAGAAGTGCTTTATTTTATTTTGTATTTTTCGGTGTTTTAAATTAATAATTGATAAAATTGAATTGTATAATTGTAAAATAAAGTAATAATAATTAAATTGTAATAGACAGCTGTGTTGCTGGGAAGTTTGTTCTTCACCGCTTCTTCTTTCCAGCCATAACACTAGGAAGTGGTGAAAGGGGGGCGTTTTGGGGGTGCTGTCATTGTAAAATTTTGACGTTAAAAAGTGCTAATCGTATTAGCCTATTTTAATAAATGATTTTGACTTTGACTTCTTTGTGATAGTCACTCCACTGATACCAGAACGCGACGTGGGTTTATTATTTCATCTATCAATTTTGACATGAAAGAGGCACTCGCGGAGACCAAAAGAGATAAGTCCGCAAAAGCAATAAAAAGGTCTGCAGCTGATCTCAAGCAACCTAGAAGTGACAAATCGCAAATATTTAATAAAAATAATTTTATTAAGTCAAATAAAGGTCCAAATAACCGTTTAAACTGGAAAACCGTGCCTCGAAAAATAACACCCAAGACAGAGTCGGGCAAAACTCACCAGAACCTGCGGTCATCGAAGTACGAGGGCTCTCAACAGCGGGGTCAACGGGAGACGGAGCGGACGACGCGCAGGGTGAACTCCAGGAGACGATAACTTGCGAGGTACATTCAGGAAGTCTTAAATATTTTATTCCCATTTGGGAACAAATCACAAATGACCACACAGTTTTGTCTTGGTTAAGAGGATATAAAATCCCTTTTATAGCTTCACCTTTTCGTAATGATTTTCCTAAGCTGCATCCAAAATCAAAACTTGAACATAGTGATTTTGAAAAAGCTATTAAATCATTATTAAATACACAGGCTATTTCAAAATGTACCCATGTTAAAGACGAGTTCTTATCTTATTCTTTATTGCACACTTAACAATACATAATAAAAAATAATAAAGACAGTTTATGTACAATGGCGATCTTAACCCAAAATTGGGTTCTCTTACAGCCAACCTTAAAGCCATGGAGAGATTTGATAGTGGTAGGGTAGATTAAAAAGTGCACAACAAACATTAAAAACTAAACAAAAATATCAAATAACAATATACTAAACATATATATAAAAAAAAACTACACAATACATAAACATAATACATATAAAATATATATATATATATATACATACGAATATAAATGTCATTCATGTCGATAAATAGTATTCCTTTACTCGTCTCTTGAATGCACCCAACGATGGGCTTTCGCGTATCGAATGTGGAAGGGAATTCCACAGTCTCACAGCACGAACAGTGAACGATCCATCATAGCGGCTCGTAGTGTGGGAAGGGACACGAAGAAGGAGAGATGAGGAAGTGCGACAAGGTTTGCCTCTCGGAACAAGAAACTCAAAACGTTCCCGAAGATATCTTGGTGAGCGAGGATTGTAGAGAAGAGAGAAGAGAAAAGAAAGAATGTGAGCATCTCGACGTCGCCGAATAGGCAACCACTTCAACCGACTTCGAAATTCCGACACGTGGTCGTAGTTCCTGAGCCCGAAAATGAAGCGGATGCACAGATTCTGCAGACGTTCGAGCTTATCTAGAAGTTCCTCAGTCGCATCAAGGAAACAGACATCAGCATAATCTAAAAGTGGGAGAAGAAACGACTGAGCGAGAGTAATTTTTGTTGAAAAAGGCAGGAACTTTTGGAGCCGTTTGAGTAATGTGAAGTAATTGACTTTGTGATGGCGTTAATAAAAACGGAGAAAAGTAGAGGAGAGAGAACGCCGCCTTGAGGAACACCCGCAGCAAGATCACACCACTCAGAGGAACCCTCGTCAGAGCGAACCGACTGCGAGCGACCTCGAAGATAGGAACTAAACCACGCAATTACAGACGGAGATATATTAAGAGAGGAGAGGATACCTAGGAGGATGTCAAAATCAACTGAGTTAAAAGCACTACTGAAATCCAGTAATACCAACACAGTTAAGCGCCGGTGCTCCATTGCCAGTCTGATGTCATCCGTAATTTTCACCAGAGCGGAGACTGTGCTATGGCCCTATCTCTTCTATATCTAGCATTTTTCTATCTGTATATTTATGTATCTAGCATTATTCTCTATATCTAGCATTTTTCTATCTGTATAAAATGCTAGATTTTCTTTGTACCTAAACCAAATGGGGACAAGAGATTCATATTAAACCTGAAAAATTTATAAAAGCCTCCCATTTTAAAATGGAGGACTACAGAACGGCTTCAAAATTTATTACTAAGGATTGCTATATGGCATCAATAGATATGAAAGACGCATATTTTTTAGTTCCTATACATAACGATTATAAAAAGTATCTGAGATTTAAATAAAATGAGCTTTTATATGAATTTAATTGTCTCCCATTTGGTTTATGTACCGCACCATGTGTGCGTTACCCTGGCCAGATGTTGCCGAAAATGGTCATTTTAATCTTATAGATAATTAGTTGTGCGGCTTCTGTAATTGTTGCGCACATTTTGAAATTTGTTGCGCTTATAGTTTTTTAATTATTTCACAAAAACATTTCCTGCTGGAGTAACGTTACCCCAGCCAGACCTTTTTCTTTCTGATGGTAATATTTAAATAAATATTACCTATAAAATTAGTTGTTAATTAGTTGTAAATGTTGTGCCATATTTTGTATTTGTTCTTTTTTCGGTTGCGAAGTTATTCGAGATTTTGCTGGGGTAACGTTTTCGGTTGTGCTAGATCTTTGAAATGGTTAAGCGGATTCTTATCAAATTTTGTACATGACTTCCTAGGAATTAGTTTAAATTTGTTCGGCAATAATAAAACCAAAATAATGCATATCTTAAAGGTTATTTCATTAAATGGAAAAACGTTTCAATTGGTCCCAGCACCCTCAATAAGAAGTCTAAAAACTTACTTTAAACGTCATTTTAAAGCTTGTAACTGCCTTCAAATGTATATGAAGTTTCATTAGCATCCTGTAAGTATTTAACAAAAGTATGATGATATTCAGTTTTTCACGAGCACGGTCTTGATGCGCGCGGTGTTATTTGGCCACAGGATTGGATATATGAACTGAATGTTATCTCGATAATTAGTTATATAGATCAGGTGTATGTCAGTAAAATTTCAGCTCAGTACATTGGATAATTAATGAGATAATACGATTAAAGCATAAAGTAAATAACCACTAGAGAGCGCACTCGCCAATTTCTTCTAAGAACGCAACTCACCACTGCGGGCGGGGGACGCGACATAATCCGCGGCTACTATTGGTCAGTTCAAGGTCGAGTTGCATGAGTACGCTCAGCAAGGGATTGCTCTCTTTCAATTACAAAATATCGATAAATACATTTTATCGATATTTTTTTTTTTTCATCGTAGTAATAAATCCTCAATAAAAATCGTATAAGAATAATTAATAAAAATCAGTCTATTACAAAAAAGACCTCCGTACAAGAAAATTATTGATTCTTAAAATGTTATACTAAATTAATAAAAGTATAACTTTTTCGAATTAACGTTTTAGGGTCCTGATTTTTGTTTTTGGTAAAAAACGATAATCGAACGTCTACATATTTCTTGATGTATTTTAAATAGGTACACGATGTAATTATTCCAAAATTATGAGGTTTATAAAAACTAAGATAGGCAAAAACATTGTTGGAATCGCTGAACTAAATAAACGTCGGCATTGTTTTAAATATTCAAAACAATTGAGAGTGAAGTGCCTCGAGCAAACAGCACTTTGTTATTGTTGGGGACCAATTTTCCATATTTCTGGAATCTTAAAAAATCTAAAATGAAAATATTTTTTTTTTATTACATTAAAAGTAATTTGGTCTATGGTCTCTTATATATTAACTCACTAGCTTCTGCCCGCGACTTCGTACGCGGATC